>WUAM01000383.1:15700973-15743473 GCA_024336885.1 Actenoides hombroni | reverse complement strand
AGCATCAGGTAACAAAGTCAAACGGAGAAGGGGGGAGTGAAAGTCTCTTAAAATAACAAAGGCCTCTATATATAATTTGGAAAGGCTTTTAATACTCCCTCCTCAAGGAAAATCATGAGGCACTTTGAGAAGAGGGTATTAGTGAGTGCTGGAGAAAGGAGCTTTTGCTGGGTGGGGAGAACTGCCCTGGTGGGAGCCCAGCCCCATTTGGAGACCAAAAGCCATGAGGGTGCGTGTGCATCTGAAGTGACCCATTGGTGGCCCATGAGGAGCCTGTGCTGGGACAAAGGCATTGAAGCATCCTGATGTCCCAGAAACTTGGAGGTTGGGAAGAGCATCTGCAGGGCTCTGCTCAAATCCCGGCTCCAGGCAAGGCTAAATTCAGAGTCAAGCCAGGCCATCCGTGGTCTCAGGCAACAGAGTTGAGCATCCTCAAAGGATGGAGGTCCCAGGACTTCTCTGAGCTCTGTCCCAGTGCTGCACCATGCTCATTGTCGTTTGTTATCCCAAATGTTACAAGTCATTTGCGCCACTTAGGTCTACCTACACACACCCTGGTTTGCCTTGGGGTGTCTAGGCCCATGCAAACATGCCAAGTCATGGCTGTATTATGGGGCATGCCAAAGTCTTTGGTTTCTGCTGGAGAAGGAGAAAGGCCCACTCCCCTCTGCCCTGTGAATCCATTTGGAATGATGAATTTGCCAATCACAGGATAGATACAGTTCTGCAAAAATAATCTCCTAGCAGAGTTTTTTAAGTGTCAAACTATGTTTTTATTGTAAAAGCCTTTTCCTTTCCTTCTCCCCCCCCCCCCATTTGTTTTCAATTAAAACCAGTCAGGATTTAGGTTTTTGCTTTTCTCTAGAATAAAGGTAATTTGCAAAGATAATAGTATTGTGGGAATGGAGGAACCTTTCAGCTGATCACTAGAAGAAGCAAATATTTACCAGATGGCTCTGATGATGAATTGGAGACTGATGTGGAGAGCATGGTCTTCGTCCTGCCTACAGATCTGCTGACTTCATCAAATCAGACCATCTTCATTTTAGAGGATTTTTTTTCTCTAAAATATAGCATTCTTGGGAGAAAAAAAAAAACCTGTCTTCTGAAGATTGCACTTTTGCATAGTTTATTTAAAATAAATTCTGCCTGGTTGATCCCAACAATTCACGTAGGTCATTCAAGCTCCAGTTTGATCAGCTAGCTCAGGTTCTCTGCTCCAGGCTTTCTCTTTGCTCGTCTCTTCCTACAGAAAAGTTGCACACACAAAGCCATTCCCAGAGTAAACCCTCTGCTAAGTTCACAGCTCAATCAAAGCCAAGCATCACAGGGATATGTGACTTGTTGCCCTTTCACCACAACTGGAGAAGATGGAAAGGAAAATGGATGGAGAACGGGTCACTGAGGGGCCAATGCCCATGTTGGAGGCTATACCCCTGTGTGTGTGCTGCTGAGGACACTCTATAACCTACCCCAAATGGATCAAGTCAGATTAGCAAAAGCTTCATGTTTAACTTCAGCTCATTCTGATGAAGCTGATTAAGGAGCAGCTACACAAGCCAACAGCTGGCAAGTCTGCAGGGACAGTGACCCTGGGCAGTGAGGCTGAGTGTAGGCATGCAATCTCTTCAACTGGACAATGCACGTTGGTAGCATGACGTGTTTTTATTGCCTCTCCCACAACCTTGTCTCAAAAAAAAAATTCCTTGTGACATACTCAAAACTGGCTCCGTTGCAAAAAATAATGCAGTGATGACACGGCACAGAGTAGGGGATCTAAATATTAGAATACTAAAGACTGAGAAAAAATTGGTAATAAACTACACTGTTTAATTCTTTTTCATTTTCTTCACTGTCTGTTGTTATTTTGATAGTAGTTAGAGTTGAAGACATCGCAGAAAATGGGGACCCTCCAAATAACTGCTCAGCTGCAGCAGGAATGATGGGAGCTAAGAGGCAGCCTGCCCCTGTGACTGTTCCCAGCTCTGCTGCTGGAGGTTTATGTGGGTGAAGGTGACTCTTTGGGTCAGCTCCCACCCTTGTCACTTTGTCTAGTCTATGCACAACATCTCCTAGTGGAGCCTGTCTCACCCTGCGCAGAGGGGCTCAGTCCTGCAGGCAAAGGGACTTCATCAGCAAGTGCTGTGGAAGCAACTGTAATGCAGATAAAGAAGTAGGAATAGTTAAAAAAAAGCTACTGCAATTGAGCAGTGAATGACACTGTGAGAGGAAGAGAAAGCCTCAAACTTTAAAGGCAGTATTAAAACAGGGCATGCAGAAAGTGAAGTCAATTAGGCAAAAGAATCATTTGCTGACGGAGGTCGTCGGGCCGAATTCCTAAAAGGATTCATGAATCGCCTAAAAATCCCCTTGGGATAGTTTGAGTACGGACTGAGTTACTGAAGGGCAATGCCCCAGATGACCCAGGAGACCCTTTCCAATCCTACAGTATAAACAATGACGCTATTAACATTTGTACTAAATACCTGCTTGGGCTCCTCGCCTGCCACCGCAGCACTTTGGCTCCCACCCAGAGCAGGAGCAGAGGCTGCGAGATGTGCTCTGCTCACTATCTTAGCCCAGAGAGCATCCTTTAGGTATCAAGCAATTTCTCTGGTTTCTTATCCCTAAACCCACCCCTGTAGACAGGGAATCATGGAAAACCCTCTTGACAATGGTAGGAGCAGTGAGAGGCCAAAAAGATCAGCAGGAAAGCCTGATGGAAACCCTTCAGTGCTGTAAAGGTCAACGGGAAGGCTGAAGAAAATCACTGGTGAGCAGAGAGACCCAGGACACAGAGACCTTAATGGCCAAGTAATACCAAGAGGGGACGGGGATGGTCTGGGGAATTTGTGGGCATGTATTATAATTGTAGAAACAAAGCCATCTACATCTGAGGGAACCCAAAAATCCAAATGGAGTTTGGATGCCACATTAGGAAATACAGCAGGATTGTGACACCCACCAAGATCCTCCAGGTGACTTTTGCAGCTGGGATGTGCTGTCCCACTGTGGAGGAGTCACCAGTGTCCAGACCCTGCACAGACCAGGGACGAGGGATTGTGTGTTATATTGACTGTGGCAGAGGAAAAGTGATTTTGTTATTATCTATTTCTCCTCGCCTTAATGTCCCTGATGACTACACCTGACTGAAGCAACACCCCGTGGTGTCACTGCTGGACACTGCTCTGGGAGATGGCAGAACACTGCTGCACCTCATGTAGGTGTAGAGGTCTGGGTTTAATGTGAAGGCAAACCAGCAGCTCTAAATCTCTAACTTGTAATTCAGGTACTGAGGATAAAAATGAAAACAAGGTTAGATAAAAATATTCTCTATCAAAACTTAATTATGCATCCACAGGCTGAGGCTCATTATTCATCCTCCAACCTGGAAACAAATTGGTCTAATGAAGCTATGAGTTAAAATGGAGAAATGATGTAAAGGCTGGAGAATATTTGTGTCTGTGCTCAAGTGTCAAAAACAGCACTGAGCTCTGGGTATTACATTTGTCACCAGAATCAGGTGCCTCCTACACGTGGTGGAATGTCTAGGACCTGGGTTTTGCTAAGAGCAAGTCACAGTTGTTGATAAGTGGGAATCTGAAGATGTTAGAGACTGGTGAGATGTGGCAGCTCAGTGCAGACGCTGGGTCTCATCAAAACCAGAGGTGGTCAGAGGCCATGGAACTGAAGAAACCCGAGCACTAGCGTCAGATGCCACTGAGTCAACTCAACTTGAGGGACACATTTAGCTCTGTCACAAGCTCCCTGGTGACAGCCAGTGTAGGCCCATGGCGAGTCTGGCTCCAGTGGCCTCTAGTAAATGTGGAAACAAATCCCAGGGGCTGGGAAGGAAAGAACCTAACTATAGTGGGATGGCAGCTCTCTGTGGGCTTATTGCGCAGGTGTTTGAGAAACTGAAGACTATAATTAAACTGCCCAGGAATCACAGCAAGGAAGGCCTTTTGCCCTGCTTCTTCCCCACAGAATTTGGGGAGAAATTAAATTACATCATAGGAATGGGACTTGATAGGCATGTAATCCCATGCTCTCTGCCACGCTGCCCAGTACCCCTTGGTTTTGGACTGCTTGCTTTTGCTGTCTATAAATGTCATCCATAAACTGTAACTCCTGGCTCAGGTGGGAGAAGCCTGGGTTTGGGGATATTTAGGGGCTTATCTGCAGCAAGTCTGGTGATATATAGCCCAGGTCCAAGCTCTGCAGCAGAGCGCAAAAAGTTCAAGTGACCTAGTAAAGACCGTGCCAGTATCAGAGAACAAGTCCCCGTAGGCCCCTGGCTGAGCCATTCTCACCTCTTTATTCTCTTGCTCCCACCCTAATGTGCTTAACTATAAATGACCCCTTTATTTTTTATATCTCCATTTCATTTTTCCCCTTCTTCCAAGGAAGCAGTAAAACAGGGAAGCCAAGAAGCAGAGCCCTTATTATAAAGTGAATGCTGACACGGAGCAATTCTGGGGACCTCGCGGTTCTTGTTGAACATTTTTATCATCACAAGGAGGCTCTGGGCTTCTCCTCTGAGACCCAAGCCCTAATCCTGCTCCCAGAAGAAACCTGTTGGGATCATGCAGGCAGAGGTAAGCTGCCTCTGGTCTGGGGGCCAGGACATTTGCTGGGTGAGCTTGGCACTATTTTATTTCGAGTTTTGCTGTGTGTTTTACTCCATGCTGTCCTGGGGTTCATCACAAGGATGGTGTACTAGGGATGAAGGCAACCAGGCTGAGCAAAACCCCCCAGACACAGCTCCTCCATTGTGCTCTTTGTCTCCGATATGCAGAAGATGCTCAGCCACCCTGGGCAGAAGGACAACAGCTTGCTGTTTATTAGTATAATTTTTAAAGGTGCCTCATTGTATTTATTTGCCGTGTGGTTAAACATTTATTATTTATATTTAATTTTCCCAGATTCAAAGGGGCATCACTAGTGGCTGAGCGTCTGCAGATTCAGTGCAGCTCCTTCACACACTTATTTATGTAACCTTGGCCTCCCCCGGGGGTCTCCCGTTTCACTATGTGCCATCGGCCTCTTAATTGGCCTCACAGATCACGCCTTCTCCTTCGGCACATCCAGGTCCCTGCAACTCATAATTTCTAAGATATTAAATGTGGTTGAAACAAAAGAGTTCAGTGAATTAAAGCCAGGAAGTTTCCTATTCCTCCTAAACCCTCTCTTTCAATTCCCACTCCAGGGTGATGGCCAGACTGGGGTCATCACAGTTGGTCTGGAGGGCTCAGAGAAGGACCAGACAATGTCCTGGGCAGGAGACGGACATGCTGGCTGGTATGCCCAGCCCTTGGTGCGCCTGGCTTTGCACCTAGCCATGTCTTCTTGATAAGAGTGTTTGGTGCTAATTTTTTTTTTTTTTTAGCAAAAATCAGTTGCTCCAAGCAACTGATTAACCTGCAGGGATGTATGGAAGCTGTTTTCACTATAAGATACTAAAAGAGAGGCAGGACTCTCTCCTTGGGACCCTTTTGTACAGCCAATCCAGTTCCCTTGGATGGACAGTGGGTGGTGGGATGGGGGAGAGCCATACTCTGCCTCTAAGCCACCCTAAAGCCATCTCTCCCCACTCCCCAGTACTGTAGATCTCACCCAGCTAACAGTTTGGGTACAAAGCTTGTAGGGGCAGACAGGCTGGGCCCCCTACCAGGGCACAGACTCTTCGGTCTAAAGATGCAATTTTCAGAGTCAGGGAGACCAGGAGCTCCCATTGACATTTCCTGAGAAATAAAACCACATCGGGGTGATGACTTTGAATATTTCTTTTATGATACATCCTCCTGCCAAGGCACCCTGAACACCTTAGGGACACATCTAACCCAAAGATGTTGCCTGTCACTTCTAGCCAGCAGCCATGGTGCTTCATGACCAGAACATCCAGGGGTTTCATCCAAACACAGATCAGGAAATGCATGTACTGTGCATTAAAGCTGTTAAACTTTATTTTAGACAATACAGATCTTGTAGTAAGGCATTCCACATGTCAGCAATAAGGCAAATACATCTGAGGAACTCAATCACATGAGGTTTTTACCCAGGTAGCTAAATCTCCAGGTATAGGGAGTTGATATCCTATTTTTTACCCAGTTGCCAGCTGTTTGGGTTTAAAAGAAACTTCACTCCCACAGGTAGAGCGATCTCATTATTAATGGTTTTATACCTTCTCCTTAAATATTTCACAGGCTACACTTGGAGATAGAGGTTTGAGAGTAAACATTGTTATGCTGGAGCTGTCATCTGTGAGTAATCACAGACCTAATTGAAGCTGGCCAGCCTATTAAATAAACATTCAGCGTAAACGAGGGAGCAAAGAAATACCCTTAGTTTGGTAATAGTCGAAATGATAGAAACCAGTACCTGAGGCAGGGACTAGGATGATGGGGTTGGAGGAGCAGGAAAGCCAGGGAGGGAGGTTTCCCTCTAGCAGCTCAGAGCAGTGCGCTGGGAGGCAGCAAGAAGGCGAAAGCATCAGCAACCAGCTTTTGGAGGGAGAGCAAGGAGAGAGCTTCCCTGGGGTACAGTGCTGCCATGGCAGGCTGTGATTTTGAGGCAAGGAGGCTGCAGTCTCAAGGAGTCTGGCTTTATTGCACCTGGGGAAACATGACTTCCCACCACGTACTGTTAATAGCTGGGCTAATGCTCACAAAATAGCCTAACAGAAATCATCCTCCCAGCATCAAATACTGCCTAATCACCCCACGGCAACAGGCAACGATACAATCTTGCAGTGTTTCTTGTGTTCCTTGGGGAACCACCTAAACCTCCTTGGTGTCTGCCAGTTTTTCCTTGTCCTTGGGAATTTCACGTATAGAAATGGTTATAGCTTTCGAGAGCAAGGCACTCGCTGCTGGTGGCTCTTGCAGCTTGCTGCAGTGCTGCAAGTGGCACTGAGGCACGTGGGCATTAGAGGCTGCACTCTGGGGCAAGTAACAGAGAAGAAGCAGATTTTCACCCCAGTGAAAAAAAGTCTCACAGCGTCCTGCCCCTCCTCACCCTCTCGCCAGATGTTGCGCGGATGTGCGAGCGGCACTGCCTTTTTGGGAGGTGATGAGAAGAGGGTGATGCACCGAAGTGACATGCTCAATTTCCCTCAAAGATGGTGCAGCCACAATAACATTTTTCCTGCTGATGGTGTCCATGTGTCTCTCCCTTTTCACTGGAGCTCTGTTACACGCTGGGCTGTGGTATGAACGTGTGTGCACCTTCTGTTCCCTGAGTCGTCCCTGCCTTTCTGGGGAGGACGAGGTGCCTGGCCTTCCGTGGTTAGTTTAAGAAAAACACTCTCCCACTGATCAGTGCCTGTATGAAGTAGATGTATGGTTTCAATTCTGTCCTTGAGCCATGGATCATTTAATGTTGTCAACACATATGCATCCTTCTCAAACATCCCACTGAGAATTTCTAGGAACTGTAGACAGCTTAAAGCTAGCGTTACAGCAGCAGCTTCATATTTGCTTTCAGATCCACGTGCATTTTTTAATACTAAAGCTTGCATAATTGCTGCTGAATTTCTAAGCAACTTCTTCAAAGGGGCAGAGACATATTAACAGTAGGAGTACTGGTGGTGGAGCAGGAACAAGGCTTCTTGTTGGCTTATGGTTTTCTAGCAGCTGCTCAGAGATGGTGTTTGAGGAGCCCTGAAGAAGGGCTAGGGTGGGGCCTCCCAGCCTGGTGGATCTTTGAGCATGTTTTCTTCCGGACTGTTGGGGCAACTGAGATGTGCTTGCCAAACAGCTGCCAGTGCTAAGTGCTTGCATTAAAAGCCTTGTAATGCTGCATGTATCTTGCCAGGAAGGCCTGCACTGACATCCTGCTTCAAGAAGCGGGATAGGGCACTGCCAACTTTTTTTTCTTTTTTTGGAGGGGGGGGAAGTTCTGGATGTGCCTAGAATCCCAGATGCTGCATGCAATGAAGATGACCTGACAAGTGAAGGGTCCATCACAGGCTGATTGAGACAGGTCTATTAAAGGGCATACAAGGTAGCTCCTCAATATAAAAGAAGGATCTCCTCCTGATCTTTCCTAGTTGGTAGAAACTAAGTTCCAGCTAGATGGGGTCTAAAAATCTTCTGATTTTAAGTGTTACAGTCTCTCTACAACTCTCATTTGAGGTGGGAGGTGTGCTGCTCTTCTATGGCAGGGGCATCAAGCTCTGTTTAGGATGCCCATTCCCACAGGGGTCAGTCCCCCTCAGTAAAGGGCAGTGACCACCTCAAGGAGTAGGTTACTCTCCTTATTGCTTTCTTGGGTGCTAGGGAAGAGATTCATATATGGTGCTGATGTCTGCTGGCTGGAGCATGAGAATAGGAGGCTGTGGGTTTGACAAAGAACCTGCACCAGCTGATCACTGCTGAGAGGTATGGAAGAAGCTGGGTACCCAAGGGCTTCTTGTGCCTTTGAAAATGTAGAGGAGCTGTGTGTGATGATGGTTCCCTGGATGCACACCCATCAGCAGGACTCTGGGCTGCAGGGCTCTGCTACAGGCATGGGAGACAGCTCCTTTCTTCCCTTGAGGAAGGGCAGTTCTGGGGGTGACACCAACTCGAGGCATCCCCCTGCACCAAGGGGGCTGTCCCCTCTCCATCCTCCTAGCTGCCACAGAGCCCTGCACAGCACCATGTTGAAGGAACCTGGTCAGCCAAACTCCATTTACTTTGTCTATGTATTTATTATATCGGAGCCCAGGGTAATTACTTTACAACTCTGAACATTAAGTATCATTTGTCTTATTTCTGTAAGTCCAAATCTTTATGAATTTTATCTGATGCTTGCTCCCTTCAATTATCTGCCATCAGAAAAAGTTTACTGTTGCTGCAAAAATATCAATTTGCCAGAGGTTGCAATACATTTACTCTCCACCTCTGTAATTTACAAACTTACATTCTATGACTAGAAAGAAAAATGGCTAATAGGAGAAATATTCATGTAAAATCGATACTGAATAAGGTGCTGCCACCTTTTGGCTTAACCTAATTCTACATCTGGGGCCAAATTCAACCCTGGTGTAACTGCTTTGCTGGAAGAGGAGCTACAGCTGCCCTGGGGCTGGCTGTGAGGGATGGAGTGGATGGGAAGATGAAGCATGATCTGTAGGGCTCACCCTATGGCTGCAAACAGGGTGTAGGAAGCTGATGCCCTGGGGTTTGCAGGCTCTAGTAAGAGGAAATTTTCCATAGCTGTGCTTCTGCAACAGAATTTTCCTTCTTGCACACCCAGAGATGAAATGGAGATTCCTGGCAGGTTTTTCTCTCCCTCCAGCCATCCAGGAGGCTGTTCTTGGAGCTGTGTAGTGGGCACAGGGATCAATGCTGGGCTGCAGGCTTGTGTCCGTGCTGATGTGCTGGGAAAGAGGGTCTGGGATCTGATGAGACTCGGTGCATGGCTGAAGGTGTCTAACCAAGTTTTGAGCTGGTTAGACAGTTCATCTAAGTTTATAGGCAACCTCCACCCCATCTGTCTTCAGTACAGTTAGACAGTAAGCAGCATGGTGGGATTCGCAGCACTGTCAGTCTTGGTAGACTTTCAATGTACTTATTCTTCAATTATGTGTCACTGCAATGGGCCATAGAGCCCAAGTAGTGCTGTGCTTTCGAAAGAAAACAAAAAAAGCACTTAATTTTTGTAGCAAAGATATCGTTAAGTGCTACAGCAGAGCAATTGCGACGCTGCTCTGTCTCCTTGCCCAATGACACAGGGGTTTTTCAGCTGAATACCAGCAAGCACATGATTAAAAGCTCTTAGGATTCTGTGGTTGTGGGATTTCCAGCAGAACTTGCTATTTCTCTCGTATCTTGCCCCTTTGTTTCCTGAGTCCAGGGCAGAGTCTGAATTCGGTAATTGCCACCTGGATTTGCTTTGCTGTCTTCCCAAGGAACTTGTTTGAATAAATTGAATTGGCAAATGTATTGTTCAGCCGCAAAGCGTTGTGTCAGGAATAATGTCGGTATTACCAGTCTCTCTATTACAGCGCTGAGCGCACTGCCAGCGACAGCAAACTGATGCAGGAGAGCTCCCTTTGAGCAGCTCCCTCCGTTTCCTCTTCAGAAAGAAGAGCACGTTTTTTTTTTTGGCTGATTGCTCCATGCTTTAAAGCAAGAGCAGAAGGAGCTGTTGGAACTTCCTCGGCATGTGCAGAAACTCTCCTCCTCCTGGGGAATTTTCATATGGCTTGTACTTGTGCTTCCTTCACTAGGTGAGGCTTGGGTGCAGTGGTCACCTTGTTTTCCACAGAGCATCTGCGCAGCTGGTCCCACTGATGACAACATTAGGTCTGTGTCAGTGCAGCTCAGGGCAGTGCAGTGATGGGATTTCTGCAGGAGATGCAGAGGGTTCTCTCCGGTGATTGGTTCTGCTGGGAGGATGCTCCATGGGACAGGGCAGGGGCACCACCTCCTCCCTCAGCTGGGCCTTACAGAAGGGAGGGCTGCCCAATTGTTAAGAAAAAAAGCCCACACAACAACCAACAAAACAAAAAACCAAAACCAACCCAAAGAACTCCGTGAGTGGATTTTAGCGCTGGGGCTGCTCAAGGCCCGGCAGGTGAGCAGGGTCCTGAGGAGGCTGCATGGTGGCAGCGATGCCCCTGCCGTGCGGGTGAGCAGGGACATGGTGCCACCTCGTGGCACGCGGCTCCGAGTGTCATGCGGCTTTGTCCTTGTGGGAGGGACATCATTCCAAGGGAGCCATCATCTTGCGGGTGCTCCACCACCGCCCGGGGCTGCTGGGTACCTCCAGGGATGGGACTGCACCCTGGCCGGTAAAGGCCACCAGTAAAGGGGTGCTCGGGACTGACAGGTGAGGGACTACACTCTGGAAAACACGGGAAGCAGGTGAAACTGTTGTCCTACCCTCTCGTCTGAGTGGCAGGTGCAAAGCAGGGTATGACCCCAACTCATGCTGTTTGGCGTAGAGCCATCGCTTTTGGAGATGATTTCTTCAGAGCTGCCTGCCCGCTATGGGATCCATGTGCTAAGGGGGTCTCCTCCCCTGCTCAGCTATTGCTTCCTCCTGGATCTGTCCTTTTCCTTATGGCTCCCAAGCTCTACCAGGACTCTCCTGATCACTCTCCCCTGTTAACCAGCAGGAGACCTACTCATCCACACCAGATATGGGTTTGGTTCCCTTCTGTACCTGCAGCACAAACCAAACCCCACTTATGAGGGTTCACATTTATTTCTTAGTGCTACAAAATGGGAAAGAAGGATGGCTCCAATTATCGACATAAAAAAAAAAAAAAAGGAAAAATAAAGACAATGCTGAGGGTTGGCACTGCTATTAAATCATTATCAGCTGAAGTACTTGAGGATAGAATCTCAGTTTTCAGTGAAATGCTTTAATTTGAAACCAGCAATGCAATGAATAAGGAGGATTTGGGGTCTAACTTCCCTTGCTGATTGCATCATGGTAGTGCTTAGGAAATCTGGGGCTCCACAGTGGTGGACTGGGTCCTGTTGTGCTGTTTGTGGTGTGGACTCGACAAAAAGAAAGACAGTTGTTATCCCAGGGATGTCTGCCATGGAGACCCCTAATCTGTTTTCTGGTAGGTATTGGCAGCTGACATTGTAAGACATTAGTGTTTGATATGCGACCAGAAATCACTTGATAAGGGATTTGTTTTTCCACTGCTATTAGAAAGGCTGTTGCAATGTTTCCCACTCTTTGAAATAGCCTTTTTTGAGCTACGTACCCTCCGTACCTGTCCTGTTGCCTGCTTAGCTGCTCTCTGTGCTCCTTCCTTTTAGGCTGTGACATTCCCAAACAGCAGAGCAAATGGTCCAATTCTGCTGACTTTTTTGTTCTTCCTATACAGTATACAGTGATACTGAAGAAGGAAACACCTCTTCTTTCTAAAAGGAGGGTCCTTTTAGAACATCCTGCCTGGATGTTTTAAAAGGGAGTTGGAGACATAGTGGGTATCAGAGGCAGTGGGAGATATGATGGGGTTTACCTCTAAAACACCAAATCTGAAGCTCCCCTTGGAGTCCCAAAAGTTGGGCATTAGGAACATTTGGTCTCTAATTAAAGTTCAGTCTACAACACAAAGTGGTTTGGGTTTTTTGTTTGTTTTTTATTATAACCCAAGGAGAGAATTTAACGTTCTTGTACAGGTATGTATCACCAAAAATTTACCATCAGAGGAGGCCCTTTCCAGTTTACTTCATCATTTAGGAAGGGTTTTTTAAACAGGAGACTCTTCTGTTGAAGAAGAGAGTCCATGCTGGTATAATGGTATCCACGTAAATCCAGCAGTGTAACAGTGGCTGCGGCAATGAGCCCTTAGGCACTTAGCAAGGATTTGCCAAGGAGCCTAAGGGCTGATACACACTTGAAACTCAATGGGATTTAGGTGCCTAAATGCATTAGGCTGCTTGGAAAATTCCAGCCTTTGAAGATGAAGCAGGCACTAACAAAAAATGGCTAAAAAAATTTAAATCATAAAAGTCAGGCAAATGATGCTGTGAAAGTTGTGGGTGCTCTGAGTTCTGCACCTGACCCAAGGTAGCAAGAGGTGGCCAGTGAAGCAATCCTCCAGCAGTGTGAGGGTTCAGAAGAGCTCCATACCTGATGTCTCCTGCCCCATCAGGAACTGCAGGATGGCCCCTCCAAATCTTTTCCACTTCTGATGGTTGTATGCTTGTGTGGGAATGATCCAAGGCATTTGGTTGGAGACATCCACCATGTGAGAGCGCGTGAGGAAAATATTTAAAATGCCTTTTCTTTGGTTGAGAAGAATCCTAGGACATTAAAAGTTGGAGAACTTATCTTCATTATTTCTCTTTAAAGTTACTTATGAATTGAGAACTGCTCTGCTCATATTTCTCTTTTATTTGCTATGTCCCCAGGCTAAAGTGTTGTCTATTTATCTTACAGATTAGGTTACTTTTTATGGGGTTCCTGCTATTATATTTCACCTTTAACTTTGTTAGTTTGTGTTTGATATTAAATTATGTTGAATAAAATGGGCAGCTCAAGGACATTTTTCAGCTCTACCCCAAAATGAAGCTCTTAATCCTATTTCTAGGTCTGCCCCTGTAGCCCAACCCACGGGGACAGGATTGGGTAAGAAGGGCAGCAGAGAAGTGTTTGTATCAACTATGGGCTTTGCAGGGTGAAGCTGCAGCAGAATCGTGCCTGTAAAACCAGTCGGTTCATGTACAGTGATTTTGGAAGCATCTCTTTAGAAATGGGTTGTAATAATATTGACATCATCACAAGATAAGATCCAGGACTGGTTAAATCACAGCCTTGCAACTCGGTGCTCCTTTGGGGATTAGAAGAAGTCGCTGAGCTGTCACTCTAAAGCTGATCATGGGCTCGTTTAACTATGTCATCCCATAAGACAGTCCTTTCAATTATGTCAACCTGTCTGCTCTCCCTAGACTCTAATTTTAGAGCAGCAGTAGCTAATATTCTTGGAAAACTGATCCGCCTCCACAGATCTCTCCTCTCTGCCTGCTGCTGTTAACAGAGTATCCTGTGGGGAGATTGGACTGCTTTACTTCCCCTCCTGTAATAAACCTAATAAAAATAGGTACCATTAGTTTCCTTTGTGTGTGGTCTCTTTAAGACACTTATCTGAGCTATGTAATGGAGATGTCACGTCTCCTCCACAGAGGGATCTGGCAGCACCACAGGGTCATTGCAATAAAAATAAAATTCATTTTTAAGAGCCTGGTACAAAATTATGAGCTGAAAAGCAGGATGACGGGGTTGGAGTTCAGAGACCTGAAAGAGGCAAATGTGAGCTGGAATCACTCAAATGTTAATGCTGCAGTGGTGGCTCCACAGCTGGAGTTTCAAGTGGGATGTTCCTGACTGGTGCAGGAGCACTGCAGGCAACGGGGACAGGGAATGTGTCCATGTCTTCTGGCAGTGCTGGGAGTAGTTTGAAGTACATAAGGCAGAAAGGAGGTGGATGGACCTGGCTGTCTTGGCCATGGCTGTGCTGTGCTGCCCATCATAACACACCTTGGTGGGAAGGGGATGGATCCTACCCCAAGAGATAGGATGGAGCCGGACACATCTCTGGCTCCCCATCCATAATGTGTCCAGAGCTGTCAACAATGAGGGACATTCATCCCCATGCCATCCCATGAATATCCCCCTGCACTCACAGGCTGGCAGCACAGGAATAAATGAAGATGCCCTTGGTCGTTCCCATTTGGGTTTTCCATTGTATCAACCATGGCATTGAAGAGCATCAAGAACAATCTCTGGCCATGCACTTAGAGCTGCCACAACAGAAGGAACAAGGAAGGCCTTTGAAGACCTTCTGTCTCTCTTCTGGGCAGTGTGACAGTCCCTTTGGCTGAGTTAAGCCTCCCTTGGCCATTGCTCCTTTTTGCTTCGCCTCCACCAGGCTGGACTGGCCATACTGGAGGACAGTGGTGTGCAGGTCTGAGGCTGTCAAAGGACTTTCTGTTTTCTGTAGAGTAATTCTAGCCTTCTCCAAAACAACAACTCTTGGGGGCCCTTTTTGAAGGAGCAAACATCTGTGAAGCTGAGAAAGGCTGTGATCCTCTTCAGAGGTGTTTTATTCCCTCTTTAGAATGCAGTGTGGGTCCTAAGGCAGACCGTGCTGGTAAGGTGGGCTAGATGGTGGCATTTAACCCCCCACAGAGCCACCAAGAGGCAATCCTCGGTCCCATGTGAGAGAAGGGGAAGGATAAAGAGCAGAACCACAGGACAAAGGAAAAAGCAGTAACATTCACCCCCTAAAAAACTAGAAAAGAAGTAAAAGGGATAGAGGGGAAAAGAGGAAGCAGAGAGACTGTGCATAGACAAGGGAGGGAGGTTATCCCCATCTATCCCACCCCCCTGGTGGCAAAGGCCACCTTACCTTTGCAGATCAGGTTATATAAAACCAACATGCTGTAGGCTGCCAGGGAACGGTTCCTCCCCCAGACTCCAGCAAGTTAGTTACACGTAGCTTTCCTTTCATAAATCCATGTTGGCCGCCCCTAATCAAATTCTGCTTCTCAAGCAATTTCCCTTGCTAATTCCTCCCGAATCAGTTCTAACCCACCTATCCCCCTTGTCGCTAAGCTAGCCAGCCTCTAATCACATGCTGCACTGTGTGATCCTTTCCCGAGTAATACGGGGTTCGGCACTTTCCTCCGGTTCTCAGCAGCCTAACCTGTCAGGAGCAACCTTCTAAAAATATCACTAAAGACCTCGGCTAATTTCTAATCCTCGTTTCTATTAAGACGGCTGCCTGTACTATGTGGGTTTCTAGACTTGGGATTTACAGTCTTCCTTAAGAGCATCTAATCTGTGCAGAGCCATTTCTGTTGTTATCCATACGCAAACTCCTCCCTTCCCCACCATAAAACATGATCCCTTTGGCAGCGGCTCTCTAGTCAGCAGGGCAGCATCAGCCAGCCAGCAAAGACACCAGCATCTTCCTCTCCACCCAGTTCAACTTGTCACTTTCCGGCAAGCCTTCCCAGGGACATCATCGGGGTCCCACTCCTCTCGGGCACTGGGTGGGTGCTTTGTATGAAAAAGCAGCCTGCGAGCTCAGCAGGGCATGTGGTTTTCTTTGCACTTCCCAAATTCTCGAGTGTTGTGTAAATAGTGTAACGGAGCTGGTGTATAGATGCATAATGGAGCAAAGGTCTTGAAGTACCTCATATAACTGGACTTCCTATTACTGTTTGTATTTGGATATTTTTTGCTGTTTCTTCCTTCCTTTTAACACTCTCCTGTCCCCAGCTGTCAAAACCAACCAGGCCAGAAGAACAAATGAAGTGGGGCAGAGTGCCTTACTCTGGCTGCCCTTCACCACAACAGTAAAGATCAGGTAGCTGGCTCTGCTCAGGCAAGGAAAATCCTTCTGATCACATGCCATTGGCCAAAGGAACCTGATGGAAGATGCTGCAGGACTGTATTGTCAGTACCAGGCACCAGTGCTAAGAGGAACACTGACTGCTAAAGCTTTCCCTGGGCTTGAGACCATCAGGGTTTGCATCAAACGTGACTCAGGAGGCAGGTTCTGACAGCAGGGAGAAGGGCAGCCACTGCCTGAGGATGGGACCGTCAGCAAATGAAGAGCACGACATCTGATGGAAACATCTACCATCGCTGCAGAATGTTGTTCTAAGACACAGCCAGACAATGATGGCTCTAACCAGACATTCAAAACAGTGTCAGCTGGGCTCAGCCTGGTTCCTTTAGCTGCCAATTTTACGGACATGGTGAGAAGAAACTACGTAAATAAAAGCACAACACTGCTTTGAAGGCAGATGGCTGTGGTAACTTTCACCCTAGCAACTTGAAACTGTCTTTTTTTCATGAGAGCAGTGGGGTTGTGGAACAGCCTTCTGATGGGAAAAAAAATGCTTTTAACATTGGGTTTGGGTTGTTTATGATGGGAATTACATTAAATTGTTGTATGTTTAATAGAAACTTGAACTGAATGATCTAAAACGTCTCTTCTCACATTAGTTTCCAAAATCTCTGTGTCAATAGCCATGCTGGGCAGAGGGTCAGGAATTGGTCAACTTGGCACAGCACTACATTTCACACTGCACCAAGATCTGAGGTGGTATCTCCCTGTGCAGCTACATCACATCTCCAGGGTATCCCCAGGGTGGGTTGTGGATGTCCCCAAGCATCGACATGCCATGGCTGTCCAACAAGACTCCATACAGCAAGCACCACAGTGGAGGAGATGAAATGGCCCTTTGCAAACCAAGGACCTGTGGCAGACTGCAGTGCTTTATCAGTGCAGATGTCCTTTGGAGAAAGGGACCACCACTAATGAGGACCTTTGGTAATTTTATAGATCCAGGAGGGAAAATTAATGTGTGGAAAGGCCTGGGAGGAGCATCTGGCTGATGACATGGTGTCATTTAATCCAGCAGGACTGTGGTGTAGGGAAGATCTTAACACCAGTGGGGCCAGCTGTAAACTGGCATGCACAGCATCGGTCACGCAAATGACACATGGCCAGGTGACATGGAAGACAGATGAGTGGCACGTGCCATTCCCAGACTTTGATTGCACAAGTTGGCTTTTGCAGTCGGTCACCACATGCCTTCCTGAAGCTCCTCTTTGATCTCATAGCTCCACTTGGCATCTGATCATGTACTATAGGAGAAAGTCAGGTGTTTTCTGGGGAGAGCAGAGGCAGAAAAACATTTTGTCATTTCTCAATCCTGTAACAAATGTCATTAAATCAATAGTCCTCACCTTCTCCGTGGGAAGCCAGTATTGTTACACACTCTCAAAGATCAACATTTCTAAACTATACCTTTATCTCAAAGTGCCTCATTAAATCAAGATAAGCATTTTAAAAGAGACCAACTGGGAAACTTTTTATTCAGTTGACTTGTGAAAACCCACAGCTCCATATGATGCTTGTCCACCCAAGCCAGTTAGCACATGCTAAAGTCCTGCAGCAAAGCCCTGAGCATCAGACTGCTGTGAAGAGAACATCCTCTCTCACCAAGCTATCTGGATTTATTTTGAAGTTTGAAAGCAACATGAGTGAAGCATCACAATCCAGAAGGATGGTGCAGCAGCCTAAGCCCTAAAGAAAAAAAGAAATTAAAATGGAAGAGGCAAAGGGCTGAGACATTCTGGTGTCCTCTGAAGAAAACCAGTCTGATGAGGGCTTTTCTGGGGCACTCTTCCACATGTTCTGAGACATGTGCCCCATGTCCAGGAGAGCTCTACACTCTCATTCCTTTAAGCAACTGTATAACAGGGTATTCACAGCAGTGGGACTGATTGTGTCATGTGGATGTGGTCCCCTGGGGAAGCTGGAGAGGCTTTTGTCTTCATCATCACCTCCTCTATAATCCCCACTGTAAATGCATCTCCATGCCCCTCCTCATATTCTGTTGCCTCCCTTTCCTGTTCCCTCATGCCCTTCCCCATCCCAATCTTCATTCTCATCCCTATCTCTACCTCCATCCTCATCCTTATGCCCATCCTTGTAATAGAATCGCAGAATTGTTTTGCTTGGAAAAAACCTTTATGATCATCAAGTCCAACCGTTAACCCAGCACTGACAAGTCCACCACTAAACCATGTCCCTCAGCACCATATCTACAAGTCTTTTAAATCTCTCTAGGGATGGGGACTCCACCACTTCCCTGGGCAGCCTGTTCCACTGCTTTACAACCCTTTTGGTGAATACATTTTTCCTAATGTCCAACCTAAACCTTCCCTGGTGCAACTTGAGGCCATTTCCTCTTATTCTATCACTTGTTACTTGGACAAAGAGACCGATCCCCACCTCACTACAACCTCCTCTCAGGGAGCTGTAGAGAGCAAGGTCTCCCCTGAGCCTCCTTTCCTCCAGGCTAAACAACCCCTGTTCCCTCCGCCACTCTTCACAGCACTTGTGCTCTAGATTGTTCCCCAGCTTCGTTATCCTCATCCCCTTCCTCATTCTCATCCTCGTCCTCTTCTCTATCTCCATGCCCATCTCCATGCCCATCTCCACGCCCGGTCCCCTGCCAGATCTGCCCCGTCATGGCCCCGCCCCGGCGCGTGACTCAGCACGCCCCCCGGGCGCCGATTGGCCGCCCGCCTCCAACGCGTAGCAGCCGGCGACGGAGGGCGGGGGTCGCCATTGGCTCGGCTCGCCGTGACGTCACCTTCGGCGGCCGGGGCGGGCGGGAGCGTGACTCAGCACGGGGCTGAGTCAGCCGGGGGCGCATAAAGGCGGCGGCGACGCGTCCCGTCCCGTCCCGTCCGCGGCACCAGGGTCCCGCTGCTCGTCGCCATGGAGCTGCCGGGGCTGGGCGAGCACTGCTCAGAGCGCGCCTGCAAGCAGCTGGGTAAGGAGCGGCCGCGGGGCGCGGCTGGGGGCTCCGGCACTCTCCGAAGGGAGCCGTGAGCGGGGACTGGCTGCCGGCGGCCGCTGCGGGAGGTGGGCTGGCTCCCCCCGAGCAGCACTCGTCAGGGATAGATCGTTTCTGTACTAAAGGGGTGGGGGCGGGCAGACGCTGTACCCTGAGTTTGCACGGCGTGCTCTGGTTGCTGGCGGGTACCAGTGCTGCTGCTGTAACTCCCCTTGAATAGGTCTAGGGAATAGTAATAGTTGAGCCCCGCGTATTTCGTTCTCGTGTGTTGTTAAGCTGTTAAGGGGTGCTTTTTAAAGACTAGAAAGTCTTTCCTGAGTCTGGGCTTTGGGCTTGTATTTCGCCTCCTAGCTCTTGACTAGTGCCTCACTGAAGTTTCTGCTCTCAGGGACCTCCCAAGCTATTTATGGCCTGTGTTAGTCTGACACTGTGGATGAAAAGATGGAAAGCTAAGCACCCTTTTTTGCTTTTAATATTTGTAAAGAATTACACACTTTCTCTAGAGATAACTGGATTAGGACTAGACAAAAATTATTTGCTTTGGAATTTATTTATAGTCTTTTGTGAGTGCTCTTACAACTGTTAGCTCTGCTCCATGAGAATCTGTTTTCTTTGTTATTCTTCTCCCAGATTTCCTTCCTCTGAAGTGTGATGCATGTGGGGACGTCTTCTGTAAAGATCACATCCGTTACGATGACCACAAGTGTAGTTCTGCCTACAAGAAAGTAAGTGTCTGTATAAGAGTCAGTAAAGGATTGCTGAGTCATGTAAAAGGCTGCTCTGAAACTTGACCTGTGGCTTCAGTAGAAGCAGATGGGAGAACCACAAGGTGTAAATTAATGATACAGTTGAGTTTCAAATATATGGAAACAAAACATTTCAGAGGTCAGAATGCTAGAGTCTAGTTTCCTTCACTTAGACTGCATCTTCCCAAAGAGGAGTGCTTAATAATTAATGTATCGTCACCTAAAACTTTATGCAGCCCAAGTCCTTTAAGTTGAAGGACAGCAAGCATGAAACCACAGAAGAAATAAATAGAATAAGTGGGGCCAGACTTTCATCTCTGGCCCATACTTGGGCTTTGAAATGTTCAAAGGCTGTAATTTCAGAAAGCCTAAAAGCATGTTTAAAGTCAACTTAACAAATATGTTACTATAAAGTGATTTTGCAGATCATGTCTGACTAATACTTTTTTTTTGGATAATGATTTGCAGTTACTTTTGCGAAGTAAATCTTTAAAAGTAGTAGTAGAGGAGTAGAACATAAACCACTTGTTAATATATTTCTATCATGTATGGGTAGTGAAGAGGAAGGACAGAAAAATAATGGAGTTGGCCTAATCTGTGATGTGTGTTCTTAGAATGTGCAGGTTCCAGTGTGTCCACTTTGTAATGCACCTATCCCAGTACAGAAGGGGGAAATACCAGATGTTGTGGTTGGAGCCCACATGGATAAGGACTGCAAATACAACCCAGCACAGCAGAAACAGAGGGTAAGGAAAGTTTACACTTCCTGCCCTTATAGGGTGCTTCAGCATTTGTGCTTCAGCGTGGTTGTTGCTTGGGAAGCTGATGACAGGAAGCAAGTGAGCATTGCCAATGTCATGTCTTCTGTTACTTAGATCTTCACAAACAAGTGCTTAAAGCCAGGCTGCAAAAGGAAAGAGATGATGAAGGTAGTTTGTGAACAGTGCGGTGGCAACTTCTGTATAAAACATCGGCATCCTCTGGATCATGAGTGTAAAGGGAGCAGCCACCCCACCTCCAAGGCAGGGTAAGCTGTATTTATACTGTATTTATAATACTTTGAACTCAAGATGACGTTTCAGAGCTAGTATCAGGTGTTGCTGGAGAGCTCAGATAAACAGGGAATTCTGTAATTTCCTGCTCACATCAGTAAAATAGCCGCTATTTCCTCGTTGTATCTCAGGCTTAATTTCTGAAAGTCTGTGAGCCAAGAGAAAAGCTTGTCAAATGCTTTCCTAAAATTCTTCCAAGCTTAACCTGTGTTAGTCTCTCATAGTTGAGAATATGCACTGGCCAACGCAAGTACCCTTTGGCATCTGGATCTAAATACTAGAATCCAAGTTTTGCCCAGCACCTTGAAGTAATCAACAACAGTCAATACTCTGCCAGGCCAAGTTTAAAATTAGTTTTAATAAAAATCTGTCTTGCAGGCAGATGTACCTTCATTGTTGTGTGCAGTAGGATTGTAAGACTTGTGTGACACATGTGGATCGTTCAGCTGGGTGGAAGAGTGAAACTACTGGCTGTGTGCATAGGAGGTGCTGAGCCTGGTTGTATTTCTTTGTAGATATATGGCTCTGATGAGAGCCTCTCCTACCGCCTTCAAGTCAACGGGAGCAATTGGAGTGCCATCTAATGGGAGCCTTCAGCGCAACAGGTATAAGCTATAGAAGGAGAAAAGACAAACATTGTTTAAAAATAGTCTGATGTCAACACTGTGTAGGAGTGCCACTGTCATACCTCTAACTGCTCTAGAGTTGGTAGTTGACCTTTAATTGGTGTTGGGAATGCAGCAGAGGGATTCTGACAGCACTAGTAAATCTTTACTGCTCTGTACTGTAGTGATTAAAATAGCTATATAGACACAAGCATTAGGACATCAAGTAGTTTTAACAGCAGGTTGGTCTCCCACGTGCTCATTGCAAGACTTGGTCAAGTTCTGGAAAAATGGTGTTGCATCAGAATGCTGAGGAAAGCATCTGATTTAAAATAAATGGCCCAAGGACTTCCCTGATGTGTTGTATCTTCTTGTGGCTGCAAGTTTTAGTTGTGTAACTCTTACAGTGCATTCTTATGTCTTTCAGATGCAGATAGCAGGGACTCTTCACATCTGGATCAAACCTCTGTCTATTTTAAAGTTAATCATGTCTATAGCCCTTCAAATTTTTCTATGCAACTAACTTATTTTTGTATCGTAATGTTCTATGCATTCAATAAACTATCACCCTTTCCAAGCCAACTTATATTTGTTCCTGTATTTGGAGTAAGGACTTCAGTACTTTGAAAAATACCTGGTGGAGGTAACTGGGGAATGGTGGTAGGAAAGACTAAAATTAGTATGAAATGCAGCCAGCTTTGCTTAGGTCATGCTAAGTTTCAGCTGCAAGTCTTCCAAGATTAAAATCTGAAATACAAGCTACTGTTGTATGTCTCAATCCTTTTGAAAGAGAACTGGCACACAATGCAGCATTCTGCTTGGGAAAAACATACATCAACATGAAGCAAGTCTTCTATAAGCTGCCTCTTGGTTTCTGAATGTCATTGGAAGTGTTTGATTTATAAAGCCATACCGGGTTTTTCTAGGCCTCCCCTAAGCAATTCACCAAAGGCCAGTGTGCACAGAGGCATGCACAGTATAATTCTTCATAATTTATTGCCCCTTAGAAACCTCGATTTGCATGGGTATTTTTTGCAGCTGGAGGAAAGAGGAAGCCAGAGAAAGGAGCGTTAACTGTTTGTGTCTTGTGTAATGAGACTGAGGCCAAAATACAGCATTGTCTAGGGAGGCAGCTTTTGCTGTCTTCCTGAAAAGCTTAAACAAGGGGAGACATAACAGATATTCTCCATCTCTTACTTTGATCAGCTATCTTGGCTCTTTAAAAACTGCATGAATCTCCATCTGCCTAGCTTGAGGCCTGAAATATTGTAGGCTGATGAAATGGAAATGTGGTGTTAATGAATGATGCTAATTCCCCAACTGGGATCTATGTAGACCTCTCATCCAGCTAATTGTGAGGAAAAATGCCAAGGCTTAGTGATGATGTCAGGGGGTCAAGACCTCAATTTCATGTGTCATTGGAGCCATTCCTCTGCATACGGGGGCTGGTGGACTGGAGTGTTGGCTTAGGACTAACTGAAGGGTAATTGCAGTCCCTGCAGCTATGAGTGCCCCGTGCTGCTCTGCTGAGGTGGGAGGATGAGCAGTTTGCATAGGAGAGGATGATCTTCCTTGACCTGGCAAAAATAATCTTTGATGATACTGTGAGTGATGTGAGAATAAGTGCAATAAGTGTAGTTCATGCATATGATTTATACAACCGCGAGGTGTACTGGGGTTGTTCAAAAGCTGTTGTGTACCTCTTGGCTCTCTTTGAAGAGGTTGCAAATGCTGCCTAAGGAGAAAAGGTGCATTTATGGTTCTTCACAGGGACAGCATGTAAAGGATCACCAGATTGAGTTGTAGGTCTTCCATCTGGAGGGGCAGAGATAATGTGATTTCTGGCCAATACAGAACAAAATATCTTTGCTATCCTATATTCATGTTTGGCCCAATGTGATTTCTTTTCATCCAGGAGAAGTTCTTGGAGACGATCAAAGCCCCATCGAAGGCCATAATGGGCCAGGCTGAATATTTAATGTAGGTATGAGTTGCCACTGCTGATTTCATACAGTCTAATTTTATGCAATCTTGTGGTCAAAACTGGTTTGGCAGTATCTGTAATACTGTGTGTAACCACAGGATGTCACAATAGGATGTGTAATGAAGGAATCTTATTTTTAGGAAATCTAAACAGAAGACATGCTTTCCTTATTCACATTGGTACAAAAGCTTTAATTATATGTCTGATTTTAGATGCCACTAACTGCTGATTATCCTGTGTGCTCTGATGCCATAACTCAGCTCTAGTGGGTTGCTACAGTACCAGGACTTCTATAATCTTTCTAACTGGCTATGCATGCCTTGATGATGCTGTGCACCCCACTGGTGATCTGGGAAAGCGTTTCCAGTGGAGAGCAGCAGCAGGTGCTGCCCTTGCTGTGATGACATGGAATGGAGTCGAGAAGCTCTGCCCAGCTCAGCAGCAATGGGTGGGGGGCAGGATTGGCACCCTGTGATGTGGGGTGGAGGTGGATGGAAAAGAACCACAGTTGGTGTGACCCTAGTTTGGACAGGAGAAGGAAGTAGAGGTGTGAAGGATTGCCTGTTCCCATCGGTGCACAGGGAGTTGATGCCACCAGTGTCTGTTACCATAATCAGCATCTCAGCTGCTACTGGAATCAACACAAATGGAAACAAAAATCCTGCCTCGGGTTGTCGTGAAAAAGTACTCCACCCGTGTGTGTTTTTGTGGTAAATATTCCTGCCCTTAAATTACCAAGGGGAAATGGAAATGTTTGTGCACATGGTATTTATAGAAAATGAAAACATGGAAACCAATTTGTTCCTTGGAAACCTCGTCCTTCGAGATGTTTTCTTGTCCACTCCAAGCACAGCGTTCGCCTTCCCCCAGAGCCCATCAGGACAGCAGGGATCGCTGTGCCAGCCTCGGGGTATTTAGGATCCGCGGGCTAGAAGGAGTCGCCACCGGTCGCCACCACTCTCCAGGGAGCCGCATCTCAGGGAGTTGGCAGCTGGCGTGAAACCCTAGGGCGACCTGCGAGCCTGCTGTGGCCAGCAGCACCCGGCTTGGCTGGGAGCACCGGGGCTGGCCTTCCACCGGGGTCCTCCACGGGCAGCGCAGGATGGGGCGGATCCACAGCGTGCTGCCGGGCCCTGCGGGGTCCCTGTCTGAGGCTGGGGGGTCCCTGTCACAGAATTGGGGTGTCCTTGTCACAGGCTAGTGAAGAGTGTCCCTGTCACAGGCTGGGGGGGGAGGTCCCTGTCACAGGCTGGCGGAGAGTGTCCCTTTCACAGGCTGGGGGGGGTCCCGAGCCTGGCGATGGTCGCCGAGGCAACGGGGGCGGAGCGTGACCTGTGGCCCCGCCTCCCGCGTCTTCGCAGTGGGTCTCGGCGCAGAGAGATGACGTCACGCGCGCCTCCGAAAGCCGGCCGAACACTTTTCAGCACACGTGTTCCAGGTGGGCGGTTTAAGTCCGAGCGTGGGTTTCTATTGGTCACCCGTGGGGATTGGCATGCCGAGGGCCAACCAGGCACCCCCGTTCTCTCCTCGTAGCCAGTGAGCGAGAGGGGGCGGGCTGCGGCGCCAAGCGTGGGGCTCAGTTAAATGTGCAGAGGAGGCGGCTGGCAGAGGTGCGTGCGGAGGGGGTGGCTGGAGGAAGCACGTTTCTATGCCCACAGGCCTTGGGGTCACCCTCGGATGCCCGGGGGGGGTCTCCCTTTTCCACCCGGCCAGGGGCTGCGGGAGAGGCGGGGTGGCCCTGCCCCTCCGCGGGCGCTGCGGCGGTGACCGAGGCGATCCCACCACCCCTGCCCCGGGGCAGCTTCCCCTTTCCCGTCCCGTCCCACTGCCTCCTGCCCCCGGTCCTCGCAGAGGGTGGGAGCCGGGTGCCGGGCGTGTGCTGCGGAGGAGCCGGTGCGTAGTGCTGGGACCACGTTGCCTTTCGCAGGGAAGGTGTTCTGGGGGCTGCTCTCGAGAACGCATCGTTCCCGTTAAAATCCTTTTTAGTCACGAACTTTTAGCTCGTTCCTCAATAAAAGGAAAAGCAAACCCGGGGGTCTCGTTCTGGGAAGCCAGCGGGTCGGTGCCTCCCCAGCGCTGGCTGCGGCGGTGCCTGCCCGGGGGCTGCTCCGGCTGGGGCTGGGGCTGGCACAAATGTGGCAGAGGGTCGAGGACTTGGGTCCCTGCAGCTCTGTCAGGCAGCACAGGCGGTTCCTGCTCCTCAGCTGTATGGATGCTACCAAGCTGGGGCCGTGGGCTCCGTTATCTTTCAGAATGCGTTTCACACTAAATGTTTGTGGTTAAGTCAGCTGTTGCCTTGGTGCTGTTACGCAGCCGGTGACTCTTGAAAGTCACTTAAACCAGATTTTCTTTGGGAGAAATAATACACAGTGACAACTAGGCCTGGTTTCAGAACCAGGTTTTCTGCCAGTCCTGTTCACTTTCACCCTTATGTCAGTGTCAAGTGAAAGATGAAACTCATGAGATGCAATTCTTGAAGCATAGTTAAGAATTAATTAGATATCTATTACCTATAATATTAACTATTAATAGGTTATTAGTCTATATGAAAACAGGAAGACTTGCCATTTAAACAGAATTTATGGTTTAGAACTATCTGTTTAGTAATCAAGTAGGCTTACTTTTTGCTTGTATATGTGTATGCATACATATGTATAGCAGTGAGATGACACATTAGTGTATTTTGAGAAGACAGAAGTTTGAGTGGTGTTATCTGAGGTAGACAATTGATCAAGTAGTTCAGTGTGGTGCATTATAACCTACAGAAGGCACAGCATCAGTTATGGGGGATTGCTACCTGGAGGGTCAGTGTTTTCCACAGTGAAGTCTGAGAGGATGATAGGCATTGAGTTTTCTAGAGGAGAATGATATTCTAGTTTTACAGTAGCTTAAGTGTAATGTATTCCCAAAGGAAATATGATGAAAATTCTCCAAAGTGGATTGAAATTCAGTGCAGACATACATTTCATAGTTAAGCAGTCACAAATTTTCACACCAGTGTTAATTATAGTATAGTTCTGTCTATGTATGATACTGACATTTAATATTAAAAAAGGTTCTAATTGCAGTTTGGTGGTTGCTATTACAGATTAGTTCTACTTTAGAATGCCAAAAATGAAGGTGGGAAAAAAAGAAAAGAAGGTGGAAAAAAAAGAAAAGAAGGTGGAAAAAAAAGAAAAGAAGGTGGAAAAAAAAGAAAAGAAGGCGGAAAAAAGAAAAAAGCTGAAGGAAAGCATAGTACAAAAAGGAGAGCTGGAATTGGAAACTGAACCAAAGAAAAAGAAACAAAATCTGCAGGTAAGTTCTCCCCGTTCTGATAGTTTAAATGAATAAAATGTGGATATATTGTTACTTGTGATGTGATGGGTTTAGAGTTTCAGTGCTGAATCGGAATATACTATTGGATTTAGTCGCAGTGATTCCTTGGATGTGATATACCTAGAGTGAAAGTTAAAGGATAAACTAAATGAAGTCTGGATACAATTGTAGCAGTCAGAGTACATGTTTAATTTGGATGCTTCTGTGAGAGATGGAGAATGGGTAAGAGAATGTGGGTGAAAGGCAAACCAAACGGCTTTAAGCAACTGTCATATGGCAGTACAGGCGTAGCTGAAGTCTACACGTGATTCTGAGTGGTGGGAAAAACATGAAAGATGTTTTCTTGGAAATCCTCTTGATTTTTGGACAGAATGTCAAGTGGCCAGAAGGTGTCAGCAGTCTCTTTGTATTACTGCATGCTTTATTAATTAAGTTGATGAGAATGAAGTTGGTAATATCGAGATGTTAGTTAGGTGGAAGCATAGAGCTCGAAGTATTTTGTGATGGAAATGATATATAAGCAGGGAGATTCGATTCTGCTATTCTTAGTGGCTACTGTAGGACATGGATCAGAGAAATAGGAAGTGGTTTTATACTGTTGAGAGAAGTGGAGAAGGAAAGACAAAGGTTTTTTCCTCAGAAATTCTTGAGGTGATATTAAGCCATGGTCTTAAAAACTGTTTCCTGGCCTAACATAAAATAGGTGTGAAAGCTGCTTATTACTTCATTTATCATGAGATGATTAACTCAGTGGAGATCATATAACCAAAAGTAGTACTTCTTATTTTGTTATTAGACTTTATTTAAGCTCGTTGACAAGAATAATTTTTGAGTGCTTTGGTATGTGTTAAGTGTCTCTAGCTGCTACATTTAGAGCTTGTGAAGCATAACATAAGAAAAGCCAAGCTATTGGTAGTAGTTTTTCAGAGTTTTGTAAATTCTGCAGTTTTGAACTTGGCAGAAATGTTCCTAAGTAGGGAAAGATTGCATCTTTGTCTGTATCAAAGCAGAAATAGAAAATCTGATATTTATAGTTTAATAAGAGAAAAATGTTTCTCCTTTCCTTTGTAAGATGTGCATTACAGACTTTAGGTTCACAGTACTACAATTCAATTTGAGTGAAAATAATTTTCCAGGTCAAAACTGTGAAACTGAAATGTCAAAATTAAAGTTCTGTTGCCTGTGACAATCTATATAATTTCACATTAAACGTGGAAAAAATCCCAAGTAGGCTTCAAACCCCTCACAGATGGGTCCTTTTTGGACCATCTGATGTCAGTGATGAGTTCTTGGAACCCTCGAGTTGTTTTTCATTGGCCATGCAGGCTGTAGGACTGCGCAAGAATGTGCAAATATTAAATGCAAAGAAGAATCCTTAAATACTGTTAAGGAAAAACAGTGCCTTTAAGCACAGCAGTTCTTACAATTATAAAAGTTGGCATCAGTTGGTGGCTTAAACATGTATATAGTGTTAGTTTGGGGGAATACCACATGAAGTCTGTGACAAGCCATTTTTTGGCATCAGCTTAAACTACAACTGTTAATAGGAAAGTGTAAGTTAGTAGACCACTTTTTTTTTGTTTGCTTGAAATGGCTGTTGAGAATGAAAAATATTATGCAGATCTTAAATAGTTATACTTCAGAAACAGTTAATGAAAGGTAGCTGTTTACTGACTTATGACCATTAACCAGGACATGTACTCCCAGCTTTGTGTGAAATACTTGGGTAAGTCATAATGACACTTATGCTTTAAAATGCCTTTGGTCATCAAAACTTGTCAGCATGGAAAAATGTAGAAAGCAAGCTAAAACAGCTTTGTGTGTACAGGAAGATTAGGAAGAACTCTGAGGTTGCAGTGAAGTGCTCAGTTAGTCTGGATGATTCCAAAGAAGAAATTTGGAACAAAAATGACAACTGCTGAGAGTGTTTATTTTGCAGCTTTACTTCCTTTGATTTTTATGGCTGTTACTTTTAAAAAGCTGGAACCTTGATAGATCTACAGAAATTCCTGAATCATCATGCCTGGATTCTTATGAGTTGTGATTGACTTTTAATGCAGTGACTGAATTAAAGAAAACTTCTTCTGTCATTCTTAAAAGTAAGGACAGGTAGACTCCAGTTTATTATATTTGATGGAAAGAAGTCAAGAGATGCCTATATAACTTAATGCTTCTGGTGAGAGAGAGAGGTTTCACTGGTTCATTAAGTCACTTTATATACCTGTGATTTACATTTTTTTTTTTATTCTAGTATAGCAATTTTAGTCTTCAAAGTGGAAAATGTAAATCTGTAATTGATTTTGCAACAGAGCTGCAGGCAGGCGAGTTGAAATGTGCCTTAAGTGACTGGAGTTAGTGTCCATTGATCTAGTTGCAGATGTCCCTGCTTGCTGCAGGGGGGTTGGACTAGATGACCTTTAAAGGTCCCTTCCCTTCCAACCCAAACCCCTCTGCGATTCTGTGGTTCCTTCATGAAATTTGTTTCAAAAATTCTTACCAGCCTAAGACTAAAGCATATTTTTATCGGAACAACTTGACCTTTCGGAGTAATCTTGTTGTTTGATTGATTTTCATCTATGCAGCATCTTCTGTTTACATTAAATAGCAATGAGCAATTCAAGACCAATATCAATGTTTTCATGAATAATCTTAGAACCACACAGGTCTAAATGACACATCTCAAGTGGAGCTGAGACATACAAGTTTTCAAACTTAATTCATCTTTCTGGGTTTTTTTGTGTGTCTTTTTTTTTTTTTTTCCTGACAGATTTTCATAATGTTACTGTTTTATTTAGCTACTTAGCAATAAACCCCACAATTTCAACATTGATTTTTTTTTCTTCTTCTTCTTCTTTTTCTAACTGTCTGGACATCAGTTTTCTTGGGTTTTAATGATTTTGTAATTTACTGCCATACTTGTATGTTAAACCTGACAGTTCAAGTTTTGCTTTTTGGATTGTCACATAGCATAGACATAAAGAAAAGAGTTTTAAAAAGTGCTACCTAGGCTGGTGGTCTGAAGTTAAATACTGGCTTCTTAAATAAAAACTTTCTGATGGACCTTGTCTGAGACAAATCAATTTTGTTTCAGTGCTCTGAGAAAAATATTTACAATATTGTTAACCTGTCATCTTGAAATAACAGAAGCATTGGAAATGCTTGTTTGCAAATACCCGTGTCTTGCTTCTCTTTATAGATTCCTTCACCCTTCAAAGTTCCAGCTGCTTTAGTGCCACAAAGCTTATCGGAACAGCAGCACTGACACTTCCAGTGCTGTACACAGGGAACAACATGTTGGGGTTGTTTTGTTTATGAAGGCTATTTGAGTTCTACTCAGAATGACCTTACTGTACCGAAGGATCTTTTAACCTTGTAATTCAGGGGTAGATCTAGTTCCTCCAGTGCTGATTTCAGAGTTGCAAGATTTCTACAGAACAATAAGAACATAGTTGAACATCCATTATGCAAGACAAAATTAATAATCCATAGAAAAACAGTATTAATTTCCCATTCCTTCTCAATTTAGTCTAGTAAACATTGTAACTGTAAGGAAAATTACAGTGACTAAAAAGCAAAAAATCTTTATAAATCAAATCCTGTTGTTCATGGTTGAAGGGTACTTTAGGTAACGTGCATACAGTCAGTGGGTGGTTCCTTGTATGCTCCTTGTTAGCTTCAGCACTGCACATGCTTGGAGGAGGAACCAACATTTTCCCCAGATAAAGGCAAAGTCAGTGGGAAAAGAATTTAATTTTTGAGATTCCATACAGATAGTACAAACAATGGCAAATAAACAAGTAGCTCATGGTGTTTCTTTAATCAGAGGGCCAGTGTGCAGGTGCCCAAACACTTGGATCTGATTACTAAATGGAAAATGGCAAAATTAGTCGGGAAAGGGTTTTTCTGTTCAGCTTTTTGGAAGTATTCGTAAAGACTAATAAGGAGTTATTAAGCTAATTTTACAGGAAAGCAAACCACAAAAAAAGAAGATTATTTAAAATTATTTGTTTGTAATGGTGGAAAACCCCACAAAATTATGTTTAAACTGGGGAAATAAATATTTTGGCATGAGCTTGGTGGAATAGCTGGGAATGCCACTTTGATACATCTCTAATGCTGCTTGTAATCAGGTACCTGGGGTAGTAATTTGAATATTTAATGAATGCAAGCCAGACTTTCATGTTACAAAACCCATCTAGCAGATATGGTAAAGCTATCATTGGAATGTGTATTTATTTGACAACCCACTAATTCATACCAAAGCCTGTTGAAATAATAACTTGTGGATGATTTGCAAATAAGCTCAAGTAATCCTTTATTGTTCCATTAATTTATTTTTTTTAACTAATGGGAAGCTTATCTCATAACCATCAAAATAACTTCCCATCCTAAAAAATGCTGTCAAGTTGCAACTTAGTGTGACATTGTATGATTTTCTCCTGATTACCAGGCTACCAATATTAGCTGCATCTTACATACATTAAAAATTTATTTTGGAAATGACTTGCATTGCAATTTCACTATCAACTCTTCCTGCATTTGTTTAGTTTTGCTTTACTAGCTTAATCCTCTGTTACGTGCATTAGTGTTATCTGGGGTTGCTAACTGTTGTTTAAGAAATGTGGAAAACCAATCTTAAATATTAAAAAAAAAAAGACAATAAATCCCAAAAAAGTTAATTTTATTTATCATAACCTCCTAGAATAAAAAATCTTGTTTTGTACTCTTTTATGTTTTGACCACTTTTAAAGTATCTCTAACATGCAAATAGAGTTTTGTCCCTGTTATGAAGAGAAGATGACAGTATCTTTCATCGTTTCCCCCATGCCCTGATGTAAGGAGGATACATCAGCAGTTAGTAGTTTTCTGGTGATAAAGGTGAGGTAGTGGCTACTTCTCAAAATGGTGAAGTTGAGTGTCAGTATGGATATTAGTGAGCTCTTGTTAGTCTGCTGATTTTGGCCAGCATGTAACTGAACTGTTGGGCCTGTTTCTCTTTTCTTTGGGCTGCCTTTCACTTGAGTGGTTATTCTTGTTTTATTTGTATTATTTTTTTACCTGCACGCATTTGCTGGCCCATTTTCTTCTTATTGCCTCAGTGTACAATAGCCTTCTGATAGCTGAAAAAAAATTAATTATGAAGCTATAAACCTATTTGGCATTTATGACTTACTGTGTGACATCTTACTTGGTTCATCTGCTTTCTTATCTATGCAATATTTCTCAAATCAGGAAAAAGAAAATAAACCCCTCAAACTTTGAGGGCAGCTGCTTATGCGGGACTGAAACATTTGCTTCCTGCTAACACATTGTCATCAGAATATTGATAGAGCTGCTTTAAAATATTTTACTAAATTAACTGTACCTTTATTTATTTTTTAAAAGAGGTAAATTTGATTGTGACACCGTATCGTGTTTATAGAGAATAGTAGGCCTTTTGTAAACAGACATGGCTAAGAAGGTACAAAATAGTGTCTGAAATATGGATATGCATAGATTAGGAAGAATAATTTTACATTCCTTTGAAAATTATTTTTGTAATGGTAGGAACAGATTTCCCAGGAAAGAGTATTCACAGCTGGGAAAACAGTTGCTACTTTGAAGATGGTTTTCCCAGGCGAAAGGCTCACGTCTCCAACTGTGTTTGGTATAAACAATATGTGGTGTATTTCTTACTTTTGTTTAAAGGAATTGTGCATTCTTCATTTCATATTAACCAGCAAGAGTTTCATGCTAATTCCACGTATTTGCCTTAATCTGTATAAACTCAAAGTTAATTCCTTACTTTTATTAATACAGCCAGAGTATTAAAGCAATGGGGAGTTTGATGGTGAAAGACAACTGTCCCTTCTTTTCTATTAAGAGGGGAAATTCTTTCTTCTCCTCTTGGAGCATGTACTTGATATTTCCTCTCAGCTCCCATTCTTTACTTGGTGGTGAGACCTTCCTTGACGGTTCTTGTGTGGCTTCCAGTAGAAATCCTGCCCTTCATGACTTAGCTGCAAATATATTCATGAAATTGAAATTCAGCACAGTACTTGTGGGCTGAATTTGTTGAGTAACAGTCTCCAAGCAGTTGCTGAAGTAAGGAGCAGAGGCCAGGTCTGCTTGACTGTGTCACCCAGCTCAGGTCCAGTGAGAACACTGTTTTCTGCCCTTTGTCCATTATGATTTTCTTCTGGTTCTATGTTAATGACTTCAAGCTCATCACAGAGAGAGGCATCATAAATGAAAATTGCTGGAAAAGGCCCAAATTGCTGAATATAGAAAACTTGGCACAAAACCTCAAAATATGTATAACTTAAGTTAAAAAAAAAAAAGTTCCATTACATGTTTGAATTCACAAACCACATTCCACTTGGCAAGAAATTGTTGTAAGCTTGAAAGGATGAATGTTTGCTACATACTGATATAGGATAGAGAGCAGAGGAATGGGCATTCAAAGGCAATTGTTCTTGACAGGGCTTGAAACTTGGAAGTTAGAACAGTGAAACATATGAATGCAAGCCTGATTCTTTTGGTTTTGTTACTTTATTGCTCTTGGTACTATTCTGTTAATTTGTTCAAAAATCCTGAAATGGCATAGATTTGGATATTTAAAATAGTTTTCTTCTAAAAGACATCAGTTTTCCCATCCTTGACAGAATGCTACTGCTTTTTTAAACAATGTGGGAGTCTAATATAAGAATTTTTATGAAATACAAATTATTGTGTGTTGGTGGAATAGACTTAAAAATAAAAAAATACAAACACATTTTCGAGCAGATAAAAAGGGGGATGATGGTTGCTTCCACGTCATGAATGAGAAACTAGACTTATTTCACCAGAAGTTTCCTCCTCCAAAATACCTTTTGTGTTTAGGTACAGTATTGTGAACCACATGAAAGATTAGTGTATATTTATGTATGTCAGTTAATAAATTGCAGCATAGATAAAATGGCTCTTGGGTGTTAGATCAAAGCCACACATAGTAATAAATACTTGGAAAGTCCTTGTCTGTTACATCCAACATTACAACAGGTAATTAGAAGATTAATCGTTTTACTTTTAGAAGCTGCCTGAAATAACAAAGGTACAAACATGGAGGTGTTTGACAAGGGAACCTCTTGCTTGAAGAACCAGACTCTTTGAATGCATTTACCTATTTTTAATTGAATCCCACAAGTGTTCTGTAGGACATCAAAGAAAAGATCGTCAGCCAATGGTTTATTAAATTTCTCAGCATTTTCTTAATCATTTGCATCTGTAAAGCAGGCTTTTGCAAACAGCACATATACACACAAGGGAAGACAAAGCTCTGCTCCTACTATCTTACAGTTTGAACCATGTCAAAAGTGTTCAGAGACTACTGATGCTTCATCACATAAAAAGGAACAGAGGTTATATAAAAGAAAATAGAAAATCTCAAGTATGCAGGGAAAATACATGCTTTTAATAATTGTCATTCTCTTCTACCTTTACATTTTGTACTGAATCATAAATGAGAGTTACTCATATTTACCCACTTGTAAAATAGCCAGGTGGTTACAGAACTGTTAAAGTGGGCTGTAATACAAAGCTCATTGAAATCAGTCATGGCCTTTGTGTGGACTTAGAGTAGACTTTGGAGCCCTGATGTACCTCCCTGGCTGTTTGTTTGCTTGGTTTGTTTGTTTGTTTTTTAGTTACCTTTGGAATTGGCAAGTTTTTTCCTATTTTACTATGAAAGTACCATCTTTCATGGCTGTTCTTACATCCAAGTCTGTAGCTCTGTGATTTTTAACAGGCATTTTTAATAAACTTGGGGTTTCGTTTGTTTGTTTGTTTTCATGGTAAAAGTTTACCATGCTTCATTTAAAACATCGTATCTTCTTTACAAAGTTGTGTAGATAAAGTCATGGTTTAGTTTGGGATTAGAACAATGGCCAACTGCCCTGATCCTATAGGTGTTGTAATAAAATCTTTGGGCCCAGACCCAAAAGGTGTCCCTCGGTATCACTCACGGACCCCTTGTTATGGGCTGAGTGTGCAGTTGGGCTCTGTGTGATCTCAGGTCAGCACCTCTGCCAGCAGCTTTGCGCTTCTGATCGCACAACCCTTCAGTAGTGTCTCTGCAGCATCAGGTGTCTTTACATTAGAATAAGAAAATAACATGTCATGTTTCTTGCCATTCTAAGGGTATTAAGCTTTTAATATCAGAAGTAATTCTTCTGACTTTATGTATTTGAAGGCCAAGCAAGTGTAAAAATTAAGTTCTTGCAGGCACCACTGTTTGTATCATCTTCCTGTCTTGCTACACAATCATCAGCTGGATGTTTTGAACACCATCACATTATTTAAATGAGCACTTTCATTGACTTCTCTCTCAATTTGCTGTGTGCACTTCACACATAACTAAGTACTGGAACACAAGAGTTAAAAGGTTTCTATAGTCAGGTAAAGGCTATTTCTCTTTGGGAGTTCTGAATTGAGAGAGAATGAAAAGAAGAAAATCTTATTTGCCATTATATTACTGTTTCTATTGAGAGAATGTCCGGGAAAGGAAATGTTTCTGCTGCTTAGGCAGAAAACACATCTATCTCCACCACTATTAAGCAATTCTACTGCTGAGCAATTTCTGGGGAACAAACAACAACAGAAAAAAACCTTAACTTCAATTTCGAAGGATAATTTGACAAACAATATTCCAATAATTTTCCTGTTTCTCTGTGTGGGTTTTTTTTTTCCCCTCCACATTTTTCCTAAAATCCTTCCATAAAACATATTCCATGCAATTTGAAAAGGTTTTAAGCCTTTTCAGTGATTTTTACTTGCAGGTCAAGTGAGTTGGGACTTGTAAGCAAAGTTGCTGTGTTGGAAAGACTTACCCTGCTGCATGAAATATTTAGAGTAGATATATTAAAAAAAGTTAGGTTTTACTTCTTGGTAATGAACACTTCAGTAGTTTGCTAATTTTGAACTTAAAAACTTCTGTATAGACCTGTAGCAGACTTGGAACAATTTGAGAAAAAAAGGTTGGGAACTTGAGTATGGTTTTACCCCTGGGCTCGAACAACTTCAAAAGCCATTCTAAACACACAGGTTACTTTGTGAGAACTCAGACAATCATCTCTTAATGTTTTTTTGTGGAATTCACTGGACACATATAAAATGACTGAAATAGCCTGTAAGAGGCTGAGTTGAAAGTAATGAGATGATCATGCCTTGTCTGAAGTCCTGAGAAGGCATTGTTCTTCTGTTGTCACCTTGGGTGGCTGGCTTAGTCTGCAACTGTTTATTCTTCGCTCCTGGCTGTGTCGTGCTGCCAAATGATGGAATATAAGCCTAAAAAAGAAGCCGAAAGGGCTAGAAGTTTGGTATATCATATGTCAATGTGGAATAAATAGTTTGGACAGCGCTGTTGAGGAGTGGACACCTGAATTATAACTGTGAATGGAGGGCGTTCAGGTTTTCAGGTCTAGCGTGTCTCTGTTTAAAGCAGAGCAGGGCACGTGCCACCATATACCGCCCTGGCCACGGGGCTGGAGAGCATACAGAAAAGATGGGCCATATGCATGTCTTAAAAATGACTTGTTTCCTATCACCTGTTGTTGCAGAGCTAACATAAAAAAGATAAAGTGCAATTCCAAGGTGGAAATGGTTTATTGGTGACATACGTATTAAACAGAATGTAATAATAAGAATAATTATTATTATTTCTTAACATAAACAGTCTGAACAAGGAATCACTACATCTGTGTACCAATGGGCTGCTGTAGATGTAATTGGTAATGTAAGCTTAAACTTCTATTGCAAATATATAATTCCATTGAGTGAATTGAACAATTAATTTGTCCCTACGCTCTTCTGTGATGAAAGCTTTAAATGTTTGACTGGTGGTCTGAATGGGTAAGGTAAGAATTTTGGAGTGGAAAGGAAGGGAACTGTTGCTTAACTTAAAATCAAACCCTTTGTTGTTTCCAATCAAAACCGAATTAATTCATTAGTTCACCTTCATAAATACTTACTAAAATTCAAACCTGCCTTCTTCATATACTCACTTGTTTTTCCTACTTATGCAGAAACAAGTTCAAATGGAATTAAATTATAACCAGGGTTAAACATGACATGCTTTTACTTATGGTAAACCACTTTTTAACACATATTTAATGTGACAACCTTAACCATTTAAAATTCTCCAGACAACCTTTTCCATTTTGCAATCTTATCAAACAGATAAGAGAATACAGCAAAATCCTTACACAGGAAAAAATTTGGTTAGCTTCTAACATAACTTGATGGCTGGAAAAAAAAAATTAGAGCCTGCACTCTGCGGCCAGTGAGTTTTGTTTAAACTACAGATATTTAGTCTGAAATTCTAAAAGTGTTTTCTTCTTAAAACTTTGTGCTCAAATTTTTATTTTTATTTTTTTTAAAAGCTTGCCTATTTACAAGTTTAGTAGCATGGATTTTCTGTGACAGATAAGCCATTTTTAATTAATAATATAAAATCAGATTACATTGGGGCAATATAAGATGAATCTGTATTGTTTTAATTTGATAGAAACGGTATTGTAGAAAACCATGTTTTAAGAATTCACATTTTTGCTTTTTTTTATAACTTTATTTTATAGTGCATGTTGTCTTTTGGAAGTGATAAATTGATTATTCTGAATCCTGGTGTTCTGATTTTCCATAGAGCCAAAAGGGGAAGGGAGGAGTGACTTTTCATGCTTCCTGCCCATATTATGTCAAAGTCTTGCACAGAGTCTGGGATCGCCTGACTCATTGATTCAAATTCCCTGTCACATGTCCTCACATTTTATAATGCTTTTCATAAATTAATCAAGCTTTATCTTTAGAATGACTACCTTTGGGTTTTTTTCTAGTTGTGGATGTGTTGTGCCTGCATGGTCAATATTTAGTGTATACTCCAAAGGAAAAAAAAAAGGATGCAAAGTTACAACATGTCTTTACCATCTTAAAATGGTCTCGGATAACTATTTTCCTCATATCTTTTTACACAGCTGAGCGAAGACTGTTGCTTGGGGTTATATGAGATTGAGACTGGTGCTAGTTTGTGCTGTTTGAATTTATTTTGCTTCTAGATATTCCATAATACTCTGCATTCAAGACCTTTTTGTGTTAAGGTATTATTTTCAAAAGCAGTTAATGGTTTCAGGGATTCTTCGGCGGTGGGCTTTTTATTATATTTTTTTGATTGAATTTTTTTTCTGTGTGCTTTTTTGAATACTAGCCTTTTCCTGTCTGGAGTCTTGACATAGAATAGTCCAGCAAACAGTGTAAGCATCTATGATAAACAGGTTTTTAAATCTCATAGCTGTCACCAGTCCAGCAATTTAGAAAGGCATGTGGAATCCTTTCTTTAAATTAATTTGTGAGAACGATGGAGAAAAGTGAAAATTCTTAGTCAAGTCCCCTATGCTCCAGAGAAGGTTGTGTTTTCTGATGATCAATCTCTTTAAAATTAAAAGAAAATTATGTAAACCACAGGACTCTTTGGTTCGCAGATAAGCCACAGTAATGAGATATTGCAAGATGAGGGGCTGCAGAAAGCATGTAGTATATAGAAATACATGAGAGTTGTATGGCATTTCTTTTCATACTTTCTACATAGCTGCTGTAAAAAACACACCACCAAAAAAACAACAAAACCCCCACCCACCCAACTTTTGTGAAGAACCGTGCCATTTTTTTCACTTGTGAGAGTACTTTTTAAAGTAAGCAGTATGTTTAAATGGAGTCATTTCAGGCACATAAGCCTGTACCAAAATATCAACAGTAGGAAACTCATCAGGTAGTTTAGGTTTGTAGTTTGTTTTTAAACATGCAATAGGCTGTTTCAGGTTGAGTATTGTTTTCTTCATACTATAATAATCTGATTGTTTATAGATTTCACTGTGATATCAGGGCATTACTGAATATGATCATGTAGAAACAAACTATTTCATAGTATGTGTGAACTGGCATTTGCTATTATTGTCTGGTTTTTATTCTTATAAGCTTCTGAGCAGAGACACTTCCTTGATTTGTTATCTACAGTGGTGGTGAAAGGGCTTCTACCACAGCCTTGATCAAAAACCAGATTCCTATATTGGAAGGGAGGAGGAGGGGAAAGGAGTTTATTCCTCTAAAAACAAAATAAGCAACAACTACAATTGGGAAAGTGTATTCCTGTAACCCCTAATAAGTTATTCATGGCAAGTGTCAAGATTACACAAATCTAATATATCTGTTATCTCAGAAGATGTGCCTTGCTTCACAGAATTGCACTGCCAAGAGAATTATCCATTCTCTCAGGTCTGTGTGGCCTGTCAATAGGCTATGAGTAATTGTGGCTAATTCCAAATATGGAAATAATGAGAAAAAAGGGCTATGTGTGATGTAGCAGGATGGGGTAAGATTTCTTGCTAAGTGGTGTTTAGCAACACATTCTGTACAGAGAAGGCAAGGCAATGCTTGCATCTTGGTGTTCCACAAGGGAAGATGTGACTAAATGACATTTAAAATTACACTTGCCAATAATCAGCAGTTGCCACAAACTCCACCCTGCAGTTCCTGTTTCAGCTGCAGGAATATCTAGCTATCTAATTCAAATGCAGCCATCATCTTGTGGCCTTTCTGTTTATAGGTCAAGTCTTTTGTGGCAAAAGCTTCCACTAGGAAACTAAATGTTTCGTGAGAAATATGAGTGGAATCATTGTCTTCACTGTTTTCTTTATTGCTTAGTAACTTTAGTCATTGTTTTAAGTGTCTACGTTTAAAATCCTTTAAAATCCATTCACGTGCTAATTACTTCACATATGACATTTGAAAATAGGACAAAGCATTTTATTCTGCAGAGTTCTGGTGCTTATGTCAATGAGCACAGATTTGAAGTGAGTTTGTTCACTTCAGAGATGCCGCTAGTGATGCTTTAATGATCTTTCATAGTAATCTCTAGGAACTTTATAGCTTCCTCTGACCAAGTTCAGCAGTAACCTGTGCTAAACATCAATCAGATTTAAAACCCGATTATTTTCTAACAGAAACTAAAAACGGTTGTTTTCAAGTACTTGGTGCTAACATTTGTTTTCTTAGTATAATTCATCTTCAAATGAACAAAGCTACCACCATGCATCTTAAAGTCCTGAGAGGCCAGTTGTTTCTGGAGGTGGAATGGACGGTGCACAAAGTGCAAATCTGATAATGGCTAATCACAATCCTCATTCTGTAAGTTCCTTCCTTCTAAAAATTGAAGCTTCTGTCATTTTCATAAGCAGTTTTTATACTCTTTTGCAGAACATGACTCTTTTTTTTTTAAAGCCATAGTATTTTGTTCTGGCACTCAGAATAGGTCTGCTGAAAGTAAAGGGATCTTGTGCAACTTGCATTTAAATCTGGAGACAGACACAAATGTACGTACATGGGCACTGGCATTTCTGACTAAAGGCCCAGTTATGTCTGTCCTGGGAAAGATTGGCTTGGGCAATCCTTAAGACAGAATGAAGCATTTCATTTTGCTTCTGTGAAGCTCTTTGAGATGAGCAATATAGTTACAGATGATTTCAGTTTTGATCAAGTACCGATGTAAACAGTAGATTAGATTTGAGACAAAATCTCACTGCCATGGTAGATTATATTAAGATCAAAAAAAATTAACCGTGGAAGACATGCTGGAATACAGTGACAATAGTGCTGTGTAGTTCTTCTAAGCAAAATCATTTATCGTAACATATTTGGATGAAAAAAGTCAATGTTTTCTGCATCTCCACATCAATATGTTTCAACGATTTTCCCCCACTGTTACAGCAGCTTCATTATTTCAGTAGAAGTACCTTATATACACCAGCAAAGTAGCATCTCTGATAATCACGTTACATCTAGAGTCTTCCTAACTTGATAACGTTTTCTTCTATATTGTCATTCATACATGTATAATACAAAATAAAGCTCCATCAGTGCTCAGCTTTTAATAATCCTGTTCATAATTAAATATAAATCTGACTAAGCCATATTCTTCTACATTAAAGTTTTGTCATAAAAACATTTTGAATATAAACCTTCAGTACTCAGTAGAGTGACTATATATATATATACACACACACACACACACTTTTTTCTGTTAGTAGCAAGCATTTTGTTCACTATTTGCACAACTTCACAGTCTTCTGTTTTATACAACCACTACTAAATCAGACTTCTGATTGCTCGTTACTGTCAGGAATGACAGACGTTAAGGCAGCCTGACAAAAGCGATGTAAGGTTGACATTTTTGTTTTCTGTTCAATATACAGTCGCAGTTTGTCTCTGAAGGTTTCCCCCAGAAAACTGTAAATTAAGGGGTTCAAACAGCTGTTAGAAAAAGCTGCTAGGTTCACAATGTGTCCTGTTAAAGGATAATCATGTCTGAAGGATGGGCTGCTCGAAGAGACAGGCTCGCTTTTCTTCTGCAGAAGTTGAACGCTAATGAAGACGTTTTCAGGTAGCCAGCAGATAAAGAAAACCAAGACAACAACAAAAATCATTCGAAGAGCCTTTTGTCGCCGCAGACGAAGACTCCTGTGCTTGTGTGCTTTTATAAGAACTCGAACAATTAATGAGTAACAAAGACCGATGATCACAAAGGGGATAATAAACCCCAAGGTAATTTCTAGCCACTGGATCTCTTTTACATCTGCAAAACAAAAATAGACCTCTCCGGTGTGTTGTAAATGCACGGCTGTAAATGGAACTAGTGCTGCAGAAATAGATGCCATCCATATGAGACCACAGCTTAATCTAGCGTGTTGCATAGTGCGAAATATGTTGGACCTCATTACTTTTGCCAGTGCTATGTATCTGTCAAAACTCATCCATGTCAGAAAGAAAATGCTGCTATACATGTTGATCTGAAGGAACAAAGACATAAAGGTACAAATAATAGTGATATCATAATACTTTTCATCAAGATTAAAAACCTCAATGAGAGAATCAGCAACTAAAATGAGATCAGCTACTGCAAGATTTATGAAGTAGAGGTCGGGAATAGTCATTTTTTCACGAAAGCTTATGTTGACAACCAGTATCAGAATATTTCCTACAAAACCAATTGGGAAAAGAAAGATTGTGTAAAGACACGATAAGAAGAGACCAATAACATATTGTTGGTGTTCTGATTTATCAGCTAATCTCGAAGATATGCTTTCGTTGCACAAATGTGATCCATTTATGTTAAAAGTTGTGCTGTTACATATAACAGGTGATATTGAGGCAGAGTAAGTTTCCATGGTTAAAATATCTGCAGAAAAGATATTAGTACTCACAGTTTGGTGGTAATGCCAAAAAAATCAGATTTTTTGTTGTTTTCAACTAAGTTCACAGTAAGCATTTTGATTGGAATGGAAAAAGCTGTACACTTTTGTATAGGAAATTAAAATTCTTTAGAAGTCAAATTAATTAGACATAAAATTGATTGAAATGGAATGGTACAAATAGTAAATTTAAAATTTTTTACAGGACACTATATAAGTGGCAAATGAGAGAATTTGCAGTTCCTGTATGCCTTAAGATCATGTAGGAATCTTTTTACCATTATGGTACTTGGATCTCTTTAACAAAAGCTTTTCATCAACAGTGTTTCTTCATGCAGGGTGGAAGATGGTAGAATTTAGCTCCATTTGTTTTCTCTTAATAATCAATGAACATCCTTGGACCTGCAATTTGCAAATGGAAAACAATTAATCTCATACTCCTGCATTGTACTATGCACCATATGCCTTTGCTAATTTAACGTGGACAGCTGAGGTTGTAGGAAACATCATGTTTGAATATATATACACAAAGGTTCGGTTAAAAGAATTTAAGTTTGTTCTAGATGATAATATATTTTGAGGGCAGATCTGTTAAATTTTTAAGTACCCTTCAGAGATTCAGTATTGGAGATATTAATGTAGTATGTCATCAATAATCTCTGTATTCAGATAAGAAGTTTGTGGTAGAAATCAAACACAATCAAT
>WUAM01000383.1:15676500-15690625 GCA_024336885.1 Actenoides hombroni | reverse complement strand
CCCCCCCCCCCCCCCCCCCCCCCCTTTTCCTCACTTGATGCAGGCAGGACTTCACTGCAGCTCAGCTTTGTAGGCAGTGGCCAGGATTCAGCGCACTCGTGTCGCCCTTAGACTAGATGGATGAGTTGGCTCTTCATCGGGTGAGGAAAGAGTTGGCTCTGATTAGGTGGAACCGCTTTTCCTCCCCACCTAGCCAAAACTGGAGCAGGCAGTACGTACTGCAGGGCAACTGCAGAGTGTGGGTTGCAGCTACAGCCACAAAATAGCTTCACTGTACTGTTGCAAGGGTGGGAATTCCATATGATTTGAACCCAGCTGACAGTCTCGGGGCTCACATCGCATACTGAGGAAAATGCAAAGATAATCACAATATGAGGCAAGAGTCACATTCCTTTCTTTGTTTTAGTTTTTCTTCCTTTCTGTTATGAAGAAAAGCCTTTCATAACTGTACTGAAGAGCCCATATAAAATTAATGTGAATGTTTAAGAGCTGTTGTGAACAAACTGCTTTCATACTAAACCATCTTTATATGTTAGTAATACTGTCATCTTTAGATATTGCTGTTGCATAAAAGTGCAAAAAGGAATGCTTTTCTGCATGTTTGAATTTGAGAAAATGATTACCTGTGCACTATAAGCCTATTGATAAAGTTGTAGCAAGGAACATTTTTTTACAGATGAGTGTTAAAATTCCCTATTTTCAGGAATTTATGAGTAATATGAATAGGCTGTTAGCTGTAATGACTCTATGATATGTTGATATAATAATTCTGCTACCATATAAATGTTTGGAGGATCCTTTTTTAAGCCAAAGAGCTTTGTAGAAGAATGTAATATGTACTCATGAAAAACTGAGTGTAACAGATATGAATATACAAATTTTGCAGACTACCTAGAAGCATAATTAGCTCCATTTCTAAAAGAAAATTTCTGTGTACCTTGTACTGTTTGATGCAGAAAATAACATACTTTTTTAGTCACACAGAATATTTTAAAATATAATGATCTCAATATTTCTAATGAGTTTTGAATTAAGTGTGCTCCTTAGTACTGGAACAAGATAAACATGTAGGCATTTTTATAATGTTGGAATTTTTTTCTGGAAAAGAATTCTTGTTTATTCACAAGGGTTTCAACGTTGTGTTTTTATTTTGTTCTGTTGTACACAAAGCTGGTCTGTACGAGCAATGTACGTAGACAGGACAGTGGAGTTCCCCTTACAGAAGAATCTATACAGTGTATTAGTAACAAGAGTGATACGCTTAGTTGTACATAATGCATTTTCCATAAAGGGATTCTAGTGATGTTAACTCTTAAAGTGAAAGTAACTTTAAATTGTTAAAAGTTCATAAAGATGCATTAATGTTTTTAAGCAGTGTTCATTATAGATAAGTCAGTGTCTTAATACTGTTTGACAGTTCATTTATGGTTGTTACCTCTGATACTACTTCATATTCCTGATATTTCTAATCTCTCCTCAAAATTGGAATTCTAATACTGCTTTTAATTAGAAAAGTTGACTTATCAAAGTGGCTTTGATGAAGTGTGTATATAATCTTATATAATTATAATTTCATTTCTATAAAACCTTGGAGTTATGTTTTGATTCAGCAGTGTTCTTTGTCCCCTTTTACAGACAGTTTCTTCCTCTCTAGTAAAGGTTATTTTTGCACTTCCACTACTGGAAGGACTGATGCACCCAGTGAAGTTATTTTTGTGTTTACAGGTAAACCTGCAGGAGGGGAAAAGCTGGCTGGTCAGCCCCTGGCTATGTTGTAACCTCTTGCAGGAGGACACCATGTAGGAAAGCATTGATGGGCAAAACTGGCAAAACTGCAGTCTCTGAAGCAAGCTGAGAGTTAATATAATTTTGAAGCTTAAAAATAGATTGTTAACTATGAACAATCTTAAGAAAAATGGAGTGAAATACTTTTCAGATATGATAGGTGTTGGGAGGAAATATTGTTGTCTTTTTAATTGATGAAATGTGTCTTAGATGCTTACAGTAGAGCTTTTGTTTCTGTTCACCTGATCTTTAATATGAACCACCAAGGACTCAGATTTCTACTTAAGTGCTCAAACTGTTCTGTGTTTAATGCTGAAGCACTGGGCAGAGGGTATAGGTTGTGGAATCTAGAAAATTTCTCATTAATCAAGTAACACAATGGTCTCTACTTCCCTTTGATTCTATGGCGGAAAGGGATCCACTGTGCTCTTCAGTCAGCTGCAGCTATGGTGCTTGGCAGACTTGCTGCTTCTGGCTTCCTTCTGCTGCTTTGATTTCTCTTTATTTCCTGAAAATCTAAAAGCCATGAAATTCTGACTTCTACAATTTATCTCTTCTTAAATACTCAGGAGAAATCTCAAGAATGAAGGAAACAGTGTAGATCAAATTTTGATCTTCTATTAGAAGAGAGATTTGAAGCTTAATCTGACAAAACATAGGTACATTGTGATAGGTAGAGAAAGAGAAAGTGGAACCACTTGAGCATCTGCAGAAAGCATGTTATCTCTCACAGGAGTTTCAGGAGGCTAAGAAATATTTACATTTCCAGCTCTTCCCCCCGAGTCTCCAGTGTTACCTTCCAGTCCCATCAGTACTTTTGCAGGGCTGAATATTTGAATTTAGTTCTCACACTGAGGGTCTCCACTATCTTCTCAAACTTTTACACCATGGGCCAACTAACCATGCCCGCTCTCCTCAAAGAGAATCTCAGAGTAGCTTATCAACGTTCAGCTTTTATGGTAAGGTAATTGCAATGGAAACAAAGGACATAGTTTTGGCTTTCACAGGAAATCATATCATGACCTTCCATCAAATTACAGGAAGAACAAGATGCCAAAACTTGGTTAACTTTGCTCAGGATCTGGCCTTGGTACTGACACCGGGTTCATCTTTGACCATAGCAAACTATTTTTAAATTTTATTTAGCTACTCCTTGGGCACTTAAGACAAAGTAAAGAACATTAGACTTGATGCAACATATTCCAGTAGTTGCAACTTGCTGTGTAAGAAAGTGCATCATCGTGTTTGCTCTTTCTGTAGCCACCAGTTTGCATGTCATGATACTGTAATGATGGACCAGCACGGTATTATGGAGAGACTTTTGATGTGTCTAGGCTTCATTTGTCCGAGGTGTCAAGATGAATGTCTGAAATAGTTTCAGTTGGGTTGCAGCTTTCATTTATAACCACAGACCGTTATTTAACATTGGTGTTAAATGATAACAATGATGTTAATATTACTCTTACTCTCCACCTAGACATTGTTATTCTAATGTAAGCATGTCTTTTCATTTACCTTATCTGGGAAGGGATTTTAACTAAACAAAAGTAATCTATTCAACCTAGAATTAACATACCCACTTTGGGGGAAATAACAGTGTGTGTATATATATATATATATATCTCAATTATAATCAGTGGAAGTACTAAGATTCTGAAGAAAAAAATTTCATTAAGGAAACATTTCTAGGGAACTTCCAGAAAATCACTTTATCAGAACAACAAGCTGTTTGCAGCTTTGCTGTGGTTAGTCAGTATGAGCAAAATGCTTGTTTGACTTCAATCAAGCATTCATAACAGAAGGAAGAAATATCTGCTAGCAGTTTGTAGCTTATTCTGAAATATTATTTGGTTTGGCAAATAAAATTAACACTGTAGACATTATTATTTCTCCCCCTTAATTATTCCTAGAAGCTTTTACTCTTCTTAAAAATCCCCAAAACCCCAAATGAAAAACAAACCAACAAAACCCAAACAACCCCCCACAATGATAATATCAGAATGCTTTCTTATTTGGTTCTGATGTCTCACTAAGTATTTTGAAAAGAGCAAATGGTAATTTTGAGTTCAAGTTGTGGTAGGAAAGGCTCATGTGCAGATGGCTGTGATCAAATACGCCTAATAATTTATACAGGTTAATACATGTATGTTCTTCTCTCTCAGGTGGTCACAACTAGATATATATTTCTGACTTAGGGCTAACTTTTTAAAAAACATATTTTGTCTCTTCATAACAATTTGAGTGAAGTTTGAGGATATATAGGGTATTACAAGATGCATTGTTCATCACCTCACAAAGTTGCTGCATTAGGGCTTTCCAGCTGAGATTATGAATGGGACCCTGTCAGAAAAGTTTGACTCCTTTGCAGCCTCTGCAGCTAATTGATTGAGTATGGTCACAGATGGTATAACCTCTCTATACATTTGTTTACATCAGAATGGATAGTGCTAGAGAGTCTTATGGCTGTTAAGGTGCTCATCTATCATGTAGAGCAACTCTTAGTAATTGTAAGCCTTTATAGTTTTAAAACATTCCCAAAGCATTCATTCCTTGCACTAAAGTAAATCTGTGCTTAAAATAGTAATGGGATGAAGGAGCTCACAACTTCCACTGTGTAAGATGGACATATTTTAATAGACTTCTGGTAATACTAATTTAATTTAAATTAAAGATAGATTTCATGAGAGCAGCAGAGCACCAGAGGGTGGTTTATTTCTCAGCTTTTTTATTTCAGAGTCTCCATGCAGCTGACTACATTTTTTTGTCAAAATACTATGAGTTTCCATCATTAAAAAAAATAAGGAATTTATTATGTCATTTCCCTCTGCTGTGAGAAAATCTGGTATTCCCTCAGTCCTTGTCTGGTCCTTGGATTTACTGCAGGGATATATATTTTATTTTAAAATGTATGTAATGTTTGTGCTTTGCTTGGTGGGGGGCCCTGAGTCCTTTACTCTTTTAGTAGAATCTGTCAGCTTAGAGTGCAGACACCTTGAGACCTGAATTTTTGTTTTTGTTTTTGTTTTTTTTTTTCTCACACCATACTATGATGTAAACTGACTTTGTTGCTTCTGTTTACTCACTGGTAACTGAGATTAATGTATAGTGAGTCAAAAGCTCACATACATTGAAGCTATAGCAGAAGCCAGGCCTATGCCTGTTTCTCCTAAGATTAATGAGGAAAATTTGCAATATTCTCCTTTCATTATCTTTTCCTGTATTGTCATGCTCTAGTATTTTGTTGCTTCTTTACCTTTCCTCCCTCTTGCTTTGTTTTATGGACCATCATTTGCATATTGTGAATCCTTCCTTGACTTCATATGGCCTCAATTTTTTTTTTTTCTTTTGGGGTCTTTTTGTTTTTGTTTTTTTTCCCTCTTTCTGGCCCCATTTCGCTGCTATCATTCACTCTGCCTTTTGTGTCAGCAGCTAAAGGAAATATGTTTGATTTTTTTTTTATTTTATCTTTTTTCTTTCTGAAGCACAGCGAATATGTTATCCTTCACTACCAACAGATGGAGCTGAGCAAATAAGCCTAGTGTTCAGAAGACAGTTTAAAAATAGCAAGTTGCAAAAAGACTACGTTCAGTACCAAGAGAACCTAGTCTCTAAGATGTCATTATTTTTGGTCCCCCGTCCCACTTTGATGGTTAACTCTTCCAAACACAGAGCTTGGTTTCAAGGAAACTTTGTTTATTTAAAGACTAGAAAGAAGAGCTCCTAAAATGGGGATTTTCTCCCTGGCAGCCAGAACTCCCCCTATAAAAGGTTTGGCAGGGCAGTCTTCCTGCGTTCTGTCACCAGCCTTTAGAAGGAAAATATTCTTTCATCCAGTCATAAAGCAACACACGGAATATTCCTTGTGAAACTCAGCTTTTGGTGGGCATGTCTGGCATCAACTAGTGAAAACACTGCACACAATCTGGGGAGTGAATTTGTCCTTCCTGTTTGTACTACATCTGCCAGGTTAAAAGATGGGGGCAGCTTGCAGTTTATGAAAGACTGAAATGTAAAATGCTATATTCAACTTATTTGTAATGTTGAAGTGACTATGTTTTGGCAAGTATTTGAGGTTGTAAAGATTTGAGAAATCCTACCATAACTTCTGAGAAATTGTCAGTTTCTGAGAAAATAAAAGCTTTTTTTTTTTTTTTATTTTTCCAGTATATAAATGAATCAGCAGTAGCTGAACATAATCCCCAAGCAGCATCACTGACGTGTTTCCTGTCCTATACAATTCCTGCAGTGTGGTTAGGATTATCCAACAATGTCTATCCTTTAAAAGACTGCTCTTAGGCAATGGTTGGAGTCTTTTGTCCAGACCACTGAGCAGTATTTCATCATCTAGCTATCATCGGTTAATTGAGAGTTAAGTACTTACTGGAAAACAGTCTTCACATTTACTCTATTTAATGCTCAGCTTTATTATAAATTTCAGCTTTCTGAGGATGTTTCCCAGATACAGTATTTGACTTTGTGTAGTTCAAATGTTGTTAACGAAGGCAAAACTGAAAACTTTAAATCGTAGCCTCAGCTTCAGAATTTGAGTCTCTTGTGATAAATAAAGCATTGCATATTCAAAGTAATATAAAGCACTTACCTTTTCAAGAAAACGCTCCACAGATAGAAAGGGCCGAGACTTTCACTGTGAATAGCCAGATGAAATACAATTATTGTTTGGAGCATATAGCCCTTTTTATTTATGTAGAAAGCAGGGTGTATATATGACAAGAACTTCTTTAGCTGCTGCACATCACGATGAAAAATCCAGACGCTCGCAGACTACAAAAACATACAGTTCTGTAAAGGAAACAGGAACTTGGTTTAAGTCATTCAAACCATACACGTTGCATGGTTAGCAAACCTATGGTTTTATCATGTGACTTTGAAGTTCAAATTATCCTCTGCAGTGGGATATTTTAGAACAGAAAAGCAGTGTTTGTCCTGCCATTTCTGAGTATGTGAGGCCATCCAGTGGTTTTTTTTTTCCCTGTTCACAAAGTAATCCTGCGCGTATTGGCCAGCCTTTGCAAGTACATTTCTTTCTAGTGAGCTGGTTTAAGTGCTAGAGGTCTAGAAAAGGAAAAGCCTCTTGAAGAAATACCAACCAAGGCCCCTTGCTTAACAAAACAGAAACTCGACACAAAAGCCGTGCATGTCAAAAATATTAAGAACCCTTCTTAAAAATAGAGTGTATTTCTATTTTTCCATGGGTGCTGGGTTTTGGAACGCTCCCAGTATTGTACACATGCGATAAATTATTTTTCCAGATGTTCTGCAATGACCAAGAGGTGTTAAAAGACAGGATTTTGAATCTGTAGTATGTTTTGGGTCTGCCTCAGCATCAGTCTTAATGACTGTATTGAATAGCGTTCTTAAAACCTCAGATAGAAATAAGCAAGAAAGGGTTAGCTCATGAGAGTTTTTTTAAGTGCATGCAGCCTTTCTGTCTGGCTTGCATTGGTAGCATCATGTCTTCTCATACCAGCATATGGGGAAAAATTTTTATTGTAGTCTTCTAATAATCTACAATGGCTTTTGTAGATTGAGAAGATAATTTGTGACCGGTGTTTGATCAGTTCCTTCTGTTTTCATGACCTCTTTTTTGTTGCACTTAAGCTTTATGGAAAAACATGTGAAAAGAGCTAAAACACTTCAGAAAAATGAAATGAGACAAATGCATACAAGTCCAGATTTCAAAATCATAGTTGTGGGTTACCTGGAGAAAATATTTCAGCACTAGGTCTCCATTGCCACCTGAAAGTTAGCACTGCTGCTCCAAACGCTCTTCTGAAACTACAGATGCACATGGAGGGTCTTGCTTAGCAGCAGTGGCTCAGAGAAATTTCTGCTTGCAGGTTGACAGTTCATGGTATTTTTTTTTGTAAAGTAGCTGTGCTCCAAAACAGCTTTTAGGTAATTCAGTGCTCTGGGGAACGTGTTTTCCAATAAGCTTACACATGTTATTCAGAATACTCTAATACTCATACTGACTTTGGTTTTGATGATCTTAGCATAGTAGTTTGTTGGACTGGGTAGACAGTTTCCCTTTTATTTACAGTATAGAAAAACTTGGATAAAGCTGGCAATGTAGTGTAGGTATTTTGTATAGACCAAGCGCTTTTGAGGTGTACCCAAAGCCAGGTTTCTTTTGTTGGTATGAATTTCTCATAGTTAAGAATGGTGAAGAAAAAAACATATGCTTTGTAATTGTATGCAAGTCAGGCAATTTTTTATTTTTATTTTTTTTACCTTCTGTTGATTCTCCATGAAAGATGCAAACTTTAAGTGTCACCTTATTCTTTCTAGTCCTTAGGACTGTGCAGCGAGCACAGCAAACTACCTAAGCATAGTCAAGTGATTATTTTTGAATTTGTAGTAAGTATTTGGTCATCAGCTGGTAGACACTAACTTGACTTTTTAGCTTTCAGAATGGATCCTTTGTGCATGTGAGGCAATGCCAAATAGCTACACCATTGATTTGCTGCTGTACTTTCCAGGGCAGAGGTTTGAATAGGCCCATGGTTGGTAATTGTGGCTCTGCTGGGGGGCAGGGAGGGAGTAAAATTACTTTTTGTCTGAGGGCCACCAGCAAACACCTGGGCTTTCTACTTTTGAAGTTGTGTTGAGTGGATGTACGCAAGAATATCTGGCAGTGCCCTTTATGAATAGTAGAGAAATAAAGGCAAATCAATGGCTGCACTAAAAGTTTAAGGAATATTCAAAGCACGTTATACAAAGGTTTAAATTATTCTGAGTTAATTAGCAGTCGGTGAGCAGGAGAAACACAAGTGAAGATAAACCCTAACACAGAAGTGTTAAGATGACATTTCCTATTGTTTAGTAACTGCTTTGCTGACAGTGCAAGGTGTAGTAAAGCAGAGCTTCAAGGGAGCTTACCCTCTAGTAAGAAAAATTATATAAATGGAACCAGAAAACCAAAAAGAGAGAAGCTATTTCTTAGGCTTCCATCTTTGAAAAGAAAAAAAAAACACTAGGAGAAAGCTCCCATCTCCACTACCGTGTTCACATTTACAAATGTTATTTCATACTTTGACTGAAACCTGCACTAACCCTCATTGTTCAGTGGTGTTCAGAGGGCAAGAAATTCATGCTACTTTGAATCAGGAGCAAGTAGCACATTACAATTTCAGAATATATTCATAGCTTTAGAGAATCACATTAGAAAGTACCCCCAATTTACAGATGGAGAAACTTGGGCACTAAAAAATTTTTCTTCCATGTGGATGGAATAAATTGAAAGTCGGGAGAAATAGAGGTTAGAAAATCAAGGTTCCCCAACTCTGTGTTCATTATTCTGTTTAGATTATGCTGATTCCCCTCTTGGTAGCTGCAATTCTGCTTCATCTATGGCATGGACTGAACTTACTCTGTGGTATCTTAAGAGCTATACGGTGTGGTTTTGGCATCAGCTCACTGGGCTGTTATTGTTGCAGTTAATGCGTTACTAAGAGAAAAGCAAAATATTGCTGTTGTGTGACCAACTGTGTCTTTCCTTAAACAATAAACCAGTTTATTTAATTTGCTTAAATGATCACACGGTGCAAGTCACATGAGAAGCGTGGCAAACAGACTAGTGTTGAATTGTATAAACATTTCACAAAACTCCAAAATATGATGGTTAAATGACTGTATTTGGGATGATGCATAATTTTATTATTTTTATTAGTGATTTATGATTACATGATTTCTTGGTGATTAGTATGTATTGGTATACATGCTCGCAATGGGAAAGGTCGATGCATGATGATGGATGTTCCAGCTTGGGCGCGGGCAGGAAAGGTAGAAGTTGTAGAAGTTAAATATTTGTGAAATGCTGTGACAATATTTAAGGACTGGCTGATAACAGCTCCAATTCCACTAGCCACCTTCGGTGTGCTGTGGTGAGCAAAACTCTTGTTTATTTTTTAACAAATCTTATTGCTCCTATGGCAAAATAAATATATCCAGTACTGAATGACAGATGTTGTTACAAAGAAAGCAGATGTGAGACACTTTTTGCTTTGGTCAAAAGCCAATAGTTTCTCTTAATTGACCTGTATTACTGATGTGTTTAGCAGAGCACAGATCCCTGACAGCAGGTTTAATTTGCACTAAAATCTCTTTCTCTCATATACGTGTGTGCCAGATGAGAGAAACTTCTCTGTCTTCTCTAACACAAACCATTCAATGCTCCTGGCTTGTGAAATGCTGAAACCATGGAGATTTCAGTGTTTTAATTCTCTCTCTTAAAGCGAATCCATCCACTAGAGTATTGCAGAGATGCTGATTCTCTCTTGCTCACCTTCCTTCTGACCCATTGTGATGGGTTCTTCAGCAAAGAGCTGTGACACTCAGCTGAGCAGCAGAACTCTGCTTGGTGCAGCTTCAAACAGGCACAGTCATTGAGGACAGAGGCCAAAGGCTGCAGTAAGTTCACAGTTAGTCTTACGGTTGCCCTGGGTTGCTCTAGGGTAATGATTATTGTTAGGGGGCTAATCCTCTGTGAGAAGCCCAACGTCTGTTTTTAGCCTGTGATGTTGTCTTCTGCTCTTGATTTTCTTGTCTTTTTTGATGTAATGTTATTAAGAAAACCAGCCCTGTGTAGTATGATAGGATTGTTTTGAAATATTAAATGGCTGTTATTTCCCGTTCCCCAGTGTATTATGATGAAAAGCAATTGCTCTGTTACTGGAATTGTGAAATAGCCTACACATTATTTTCAAAGATATTTTTCATGAAGTACCATGTCTTTTCATCTTAATTTTTCCCCTAGTATTGTCATGTAACAAAAAAGCCAACAACTTGAATGTGGAATATTAGCAACATAGTCAAAGATTGCTTTGAATCTATTCAAGAGCTGAGCTTACATCTTGGAAGCTTTTCTTGGTAGCATTTTAGCACCTTAAGGCTACTTGTAGTAATGCAATGACTCAAGATTCCTGGAAAAAACATAATTTTTGAGAAGAGCATCTATTCTAAGGCTTTTGTTACATTGATGCACAATTGCCAGTAACTGTAACATTGTTCTTGTGAAAGGCCTTGTTTTTAATTTTTTTTTTAACTTGACAGGAAGTTTGTGTCATTGATTAAAAGACTGTGAAACATTAAGCCTTTGACATAAAAAAGAAAGGAAAAAAAAACCCCAAACCCTAAAAAAGTTGTAGATAAACCCAAGAATTGCCAGCTTGAAGAAAGTTAAAGGAATTTTGTTTATGGATGAATTTTAGAATAAAACCCCTTACATGTCTTTACTGTATTCCCTGCATGTTTGGTTTTGGGAGATATTTTTTTTTAATGTTTTTGTTTTGAATGAAATTCAGATGCTTATGCTGATTTATAAGGCACATGGAGCTATGTGAATTTGTAAAATTGGATAGTCTTACTGCCTCTGCTTGGATAGGGTTAAAGAAGCACAAGCTGGAGATGTATATACATAAGCACTGGTATTAATAATTACCTATGCCTCAGAGGCTGGTTGTAAATCAACATTTCTTCCTTCTATTCCAGAACAGCCATATTCTGTGCTGTGTGATTGCTGCCTTCACATCTCAGGGTTGCTTGCCCATGATTCACTATTAGTGATTTTATATTGGCTTATTTGGGCATTGTTTGTAATGTAAGTTGTTTTATAAACAGTATTTTATTATTATTGCTATACAATAATGTATCTATCAATCACAAAATAAATTCCTCAGTATGGGCAGATTATCTATGTACCTCAGCTACAAGAGCTCAGAAATTGCTCGTATTTGCAAATAATACTCTACTTCTATTAAAGGATGGAAAAAATGCTTTTTCTAATGGCAAGGTTTATAAAAGAGCTGGTCTCTGCACAGCACTGCAGGTGCTAGAATGATTATTTCATTGCACAGAGGCTGATCTGAATAATTTCAGAAACTTCTGTATTAATTAAGTATGCAATCTATTTCATTGTGAACTAGTGAAACTGTAACTTAATTAGAAAGGATTACAATGTTCTGGAGCTGAATGGGCACTTCCCTTGATCTTTGAGCATCTTGCCAACCACAATGAGTAATACCAGATGTTTCATAAAACAATACAGGAAACATATGCTTTTTAAAAAAAATATTTCTTTCTTGTGAATAATCAGACCTAATAGCCTGGTTAAATACCCTTCTGTTAAATTCAAACCCAAAATTAATCACGTGTTGAGATTCGTTTCTTGCAACAGAATTTTCTCTTACCTGCCTCATCCTCACAGCATCAGTTTATTGTGGAAGCTATGGTTAATTTTCTTTCTTCTTATCTGGCCTGCAGATATGACCAGCTAGTACAGATCTGCGTTTAACCAGAAAGTGGAACTGATTTTTATGTTTGGTTTGGTTTGGTTTTTTTTCTCCTAATGATTAACCAAAATCCTTCAACTAGTTTTACTAATCTTCCTGCTTTTGGGAACTGCAAGAATATTCTGGTAGTGACCACCAGGTGGAGTTTCTAAAACAGGTTTGATAACCCAATACCAGAAATGATTTCAAAATGATCTCTCAAAGGTTTTGAATATGAACAAAGAAACATTAGTGGAAATTCTACCAGCTTTAAGATAAAATGTAGCTTAAATTTGCAAATGTTACTGCTAAAATTAGGCTTCTCAATGCATTTTGTAATTGGTAACTGTATTGGGTTTACGTGGCAAGGTTTCGGTAGCGCAGGGGCTACAGGGGTGACTTCTGCAAGAAGCTGATAGAAGCTTCCCCTGTGTCCAGTCGAGGCAATGCCAGCCTGTGTTGGAGGGATGGATGCACTGCTGGCCAAGGCTGAGCCCATCAGTGACGGTGCGGTGGTAGCACATCTGGGATAACTTATTTAAAAATAGGGGGAAAAAAGATGTACAACAGCAACTGCAGATGAGACAGAGGAATTGAGAATATGTGAGAGAAACAACTCAGCAGACACCTAGATCAGTGAAGGAGAGGGAGGAGATGCTCCAGGAACTGGAGCAGAGACTCCCCTGCAGCCCGTGGTGAAGACCATCTGCTTGTGGTGAAGACCATATATGTTTGTATATTCAATTTATAAGTACTCTAATAAGAATCTGTTTTTTTTAAAAATCTTTTGCTGTCATGATTTGTAATAATACAAGAATTCTGCCTGCTGTAGACTGTGAATGATTTTGACCATTCTAGTGAAAGTAATTAGAAGCTCTACTTCTTTAGAAGGAGGGAATATGAGGACATCACATGGACTTCCACGGTAAGGAAAGGACTTGGTGCAAAGAAAGTGGAATGTCAAAGTAGATAATGTATCCTCCTCTCTCTTGATGGAAAAATAATGTATTCAGCATATGTCAAAGTGTTTTGATATATAATGGAAGGCTAAAGGAAATACAACAGAGGAAAGGTTTCACACTTTGGATTTGTTGCCATGGCAGTCTGCATGGCCGGGTTTGTACCTTTAGATGGCTTTCACTTGGAAAAAAGTATTGCATAAGATAGTTGAGAAATACACAAGGTTTTGCTTACTAAGAAACTGCATAAATTAACATGGGAGGTTATGTTTCAGATTCATCAGTGCATCGAGCACTTTACAGCTGCAGAAACTTAGGCACAAGTCAGTTCTCAGGTTCTCAGGTAACAGCAAAAGTGAGAGGAGCACTTAGCCAGGTTCTGCTTTTCTTTTCACTTAGCAGTCCTGTGCTGCTGCAGAGCTGATGAAAAGGTCTCCAGTCTGAGCACTGTACTGCTTGCATTTTTAATGAGCAGTGATGAATGGGGGTTTAGCTATGTACTTATCCATAGTGCAAAACCAATTTAATTGAATCTTGGTTTAAAAAAAAAAAAGTTTTATTACTTCCCTTTCAGTTTTCTGGTAGTGGTGTCGTATTTTCTTGCCAGCCTTGTGGACTATTTTTCTACTATGGGACAGTTAAATGCAGATTTTTCTGTGGCTGCTTCAAAATGTGGGTGTATTCAGTGAAATCCTTTTGCATTTACAGAAAGGGTCAGATTCAATGCCATGTTAGCCTGATTTGTACTGGTGTAAACCTATTGACTTGGTCGTGCCTGATCAATTCCCTTTACTTGCATTTACATAGAGGTTCACCCTTTGCAAACCTGTAGGCTTGCTAACTTATGCTTATTAAGTAACTCTGTTCTCATGTAAGATCCTTCAAGTCTATGTTATATAAAAGGGGTTTTACTAATTCAGATGAGGAACATGTAACATTATACATATGTTTCATGTATGATGGTTGTATCATAAAGCTCTGAGGAGTGAAGCATCAGAAAATCATAGAATGGCTAGGGCTGGAAGGGACCTCCGAAGGTCATCTAGTCCAGCCCCCCTGCAGTAAGCAGGGATACCCTCAACTAGACCAGGC
>WUAM01000383.1:15663546-15676276 GCA_024336885.1 Actenoides hombroni | reverse complement strand
AGGTACTGGAAGGTTGTTAGTAGGTCTCCCTGGAGCCTTCTCTTCTCCAGGCTGAACAACCCCAGCTCCCTCAGCCTATCCTCGTAGGAGAGGTGCTCCAGCCCTCTGATCATCTTTGTTGCCTCCTCTGGTCCTGCTCCATCAGGTCCATGTCTTTCCTGTGTTGAGGGCTCCAGAGCTGGACACAGTACTCTAGGTGAGGTCTCACCAGAGCAGAGTAGATGGGCAGAATCACCTCCATCTATCTGCTGGCCACACTTCTCTTAATGCAGCCGAGGATGCAATTGGCCTTCTTGGCCATGAGCGTACACTGCTGGCTCATGTCCAGCTTCTCATCCACCAACACCTCCAAGTCCCCTTCCGCAGAGCTGCTTTCCAGCACCTTGTCTCCCAGCCTGTATTGATAGTGAGGGTTGTTCCGACCCACTCCTCTGTTTGTTTAGAGATGCTATCTCTGCAGTGAGACTAAGAGAAAATACTCTTTTTATCATTGTAGGGAAGCAAGAGCATCTTGTCAGATACAAAGCTAAATGATATAGCATTGCAACTTCCATTTTCATGGTTGCTGTTTTTATTTATTTCTCACTGAGACTTAACACTCAAAAGTGCCTTGGACTAAGTTTTCTTTTTCTTTAAAGAATTCACCAATAACCATTTAAAACAGTTTGCTTTTAGTTGCTGTCTTCCTACACTTTATAGAAAATTTAAAGGGAACAAATTAATAATTTCATAAGTATAGGCAGGACGGTATTTTCATATATATGGGGTAAAGTGATCCATGGTGAGGGATCTTTTGGTTATATGCAGTGGTTATTGCAGTAAGTTTCTTATGAGGTATGTAATATTTTCAAAGCTAAATTTTATTTGAGATGCCACAGGTATGGGTTATTATATTATGTTGTTCTGGGAACCAAGAGAATTTCTGCAGGGAGCTGATTTCCGAGATCTCATTTGTGGCAGCACAAAGGACAGGAAGTGACAAGGACACGGCTGATAGATGCGTTAATCACCAGCCTTGGATTTCTGTGGTGCAGTGTTACGGTATCCTATTAGTTGCAGGATTCTTTATGCTGAAACAAAGTTGGTGGGGGGTGCGTGTGTGCCTTTTTGCTTTCATTCCCAGCTAGCTTCACGCTGATAGATAATGAGATTTTAAGGCTGTCAAAATTGTGGCCTGGAAAATCCAGTAACTTAACCTGTCTGATTTGACATTCCAGCCATGCAATTTGATGTTTTGATTCAGGGAAGCAACACAGGTTTAACCTTGTCTACAACAAGTTTTTATCAAGAAGGCCAAAAAAAATCACACATCTTACTGACCAGATACACTTGTAACACTCTTTATTGAGAATTTATTATGAGTCAATAGATCCTTTGTGAAGCTTTGCAGAAAGTCCATTTCTATAGTATTTTGACATAATATTGATGGCCACGTCTCTTCAGTTGAATAGAACCAGAAATTTCCTAGTGGTTGATCCCTTTCTTTCATTAACTGAAATAATGTTTTCAGAGACCAACTCAATTTGATTCTCAAATGGAAGCTTTTGAAACTAGGACCTTTACGAAGTTAGTCAAGAAGGACCTGTCTTGAGCTAGCTATGTTAATAATTCAAGCAAAAGACGAGCGCAACACTTATGTTAGTTCATTGATTCGACTTAATTGGCATTTCAGCAAGAGGGCTATAAGCCATAAATCAACTCAAATATTAAGTTTAATTTTGTGAGAAAATAACACTGTTAATAACGGCACTTAACTAGTGCTTACTTTCTAGTATACAGTATATACATACAGAAACATACAGTACACCTTCCTGTTCAGAGGTTTACATTTAAATGACACACTTTAAGAAATAATTTAATAAATTCTTTGCAAATTCTTTTTACATCAGTAGGCTGATTTTTTTTTTTTTAAATCTTGCATATATACAGTGTTTTATTCATATTTATTTAAATGCGAAATAGATAACCCCTATTTACAGTCATCAGAAACCTTCAGGTATTTGAAATGGAAAGGCCCCATTCTTGAGAACTTTGTGTATTAAAGATTTGTCTGTAAGTTATTTCATATTTATGATACCATGTATTTCATTAAGTATTTTACTGCACTTGCTCATCTACTATTCTTTGTATAAATATTGCAAAGTTCTAACTTATTGGGATACTGCTTTTTAAGAGATAGCACGTGAGGGTGCTGCAATTTAGAATTTCCTTTGGAGAATAGCAGTCGGGCAGCTCCATGGCACAGTTTCATTGAGGCAGCTAACATATCAAATCCTTAAAAAAAGTTGAGCAGCTATCAGTCTTGTTTATTAAATTATGAAAGTTGTTTGTCTATATGATTGCCATCACATTTAGCATATTATCGTGCATGCAAACATACTTCACTCTGCTGCAATAAAAAAAAGATTAGGGAAAAAAATATCAAAATTGAGAATTCCAAGGGTAAATTATATAAAAACTTGTTCTTTTTCCATCTCTTAAATAGCAGCTTCCATTTCATTACATAAGTCCATTTGTATTATCAAATCATTGAATAAGATTGGGGTCATCACAGCGGAGCCGGTCTAATGAAGTAAATGAGTGGTGAACAGTACCAAGGGTACATGACAAAGCATGGGTGGGAACAGAGGAGCAAAATGAAAATTAAATAGCACAGAGAAGTGAAAAAGATAGAGAAATTTTAAGAATCATGATATGAAACCAGGAATTTAACGGAGAGTAAGGAACAGAAATAAATGCAACAATCCTGTTAGAAACAGGAAGCATGATGTCTTTGGAGAAGGGGAAGTAGAGGGAAGGAAGTAACATGGAAGTTAAAATTGCACTTAATGCTGCCTGTTCAGCCACATTGTTCTGGCAGTGCGTCAGTTCTGGAAGCTTCTATTCACACCAGATAAGCCAGTTCCTCCCTGCTGGAATTTTTCCTACGTAATGGGACAGAATTTCTTTATCAGACTTTACAAGAGAGATGTAATGTGGTGAATTAGGAAACATAGTTTTCCTCAGATGGGAAAAGTGGAGCCTGTTTGTTTGACAGTTATAAGGAAAGATCTGTTTCTTAAGCATTTCTGTGGGGAAGTGAGCTTGAATGCTCAAGATGAGTAGAAATTCCGATACCACCTCTCAAGGGAGAAGAAAACCAAGGAACACAGGACCGTGTCAGTATAGAGGCACTGTACATTAGTATGTGAATTGGACAGAATGATAAAAGAAAAGCTTCATTCCGTAACGTGGTCTTCATCAACAGACTAAATCTATGAAGTAAATTGATGTAGTTGTTCTGGATAGTTTTTCTGTAGAGAAAATGCCACAGAAACAGGTGATTCACTATATTGGGTTTAAGGGTTACAAACAATAAAATATGAAAAGCTATTAAAAAGGTAAAGATTAATGGAGAGTCTTCCACCAGGATGTTGATAACTTAGAGATGCTTGTATATGAAGACGATAAGAAAAGATGGCTATGAGAAGAAGTTACTTGAGTAACAGCAAGGAGAAGGGAAGGGGTCTGAAAAGGCTGTTCCTCCATGGCCATCTCATTTAGAATTTAAGCATGTGACTATGCTGACAAATGAGGACCAATTATCAGATGAGATTGTGCTATAAGTGGCGGGTAAGGTTCAGTTCTGGTTTTGCTTTGCAGCTTTGGGGTTTTTTTGTTTTCTTTTTATGCCAGAGGCTTGATAAGCCACATTTTTTGAATAAAGTCATCTGGAATTTGGGTTGTGATAGATTAAGCAATGAAATGATTCTGCTGTGGTGCAGGGTGAGTGACAAAGATGCCTTGCTGCCCCAGAACTGGTGGGAGAACATCAGTTTAACTGCTACCCTCCTCTGTCATTAACAATGGGATGGCAGCATAGGAATAGGTAGTTCTTGGGTCAATGTTCGTAGTTTATTGTTGTGGGTAACTGTTCATTTGTTTCCTGCAGCATGTTTGTGTTTCTTGACTATTTCATATACTCAGAAAAATTTGGCAATCTGGATTGGATTTCTTCATCCACACTGTGAAATACAGAAACTATCCTTTTACAGTGAATTCATGAGTCACACTGGGAGGCACTTAAGTTCTGAGAGGTCAGCAAAAAGCTGATGCTGGCTGGGATTCCTATGTATTATTCCCATTTCAAAACCATGTTATGTATTGAGGGATTTTGCATGGTTTCCAAACCTCTAGTGATGCCCTAGATTAAAGAGATTTTAATTTATTTGTTGCAAACATATCCCTTGAAAATACAAAATGTTAATCATAAACAGATTTATTTTTAAGACAATTACTCTTATTACATGAACATATGTGGACCATAACACTTAGCCAGACAATCTTTACTAGTTAAATTTTGATTTAACTTTGTAAACCACTGTGTCCTTCATTTTACTATGCAGAGCAAACATCTTTTAGTTACCTTAGAATTAGTTAATAAATATTTCTGAATTCTTGAAATGTTCTAGGATGCGAAAAAAAGCACTGGAAAAATAAAACACATTTTTGTTAATGTTACATCTAGAAAAAATATTGATTTACCAGAAGCGTTAAAACTTAGGTTAGCTTGTGCGAAAATGTAATTTCTGAAAATGGTAAATTACACTTCTTTTAGAGGAGATTCAGTGACGGAGAAAGAAATTAAATAATTTATAATTAAAATTCACTATTTGGACATGTGTAACTGGATAACATGATCTTTAGTAAAGATCATCTATATCATCTTCATTGAAAAATGCTATTTACTTCATCAAGGATAGCACTATTACTTCTTTGTACAGAAAATAAGGTAATACCTTTTTCTTTACAAGGTACAAGGTGCTGTGTCTTCAGTTCAGACTTCAATAAACTGCTTAGTGATTCCTTCAGATGGGAATACTAGAGCGATGAAGGCAGAGTTTATGCTTTGTAACCAACTCAGTGCGCTGGAAGCGTTAGATGTCACAGGTTACAGCACATGGGCCAGAGTCTCACAAGTTTTCAGCAAACAATTAACTACTTGAAATTGAAGATTGATTCATTTAACTGTAACGGAAAGCTACTTTAGCCTCTCATTTGGGACTCTCACATTAATGAGATTGAGTGCCAACACAGCAGTATCACGTCCCAGTACTGGTATGCTAAGTACTGCAGTAACAGAGCACCAGAGGGGTTTTTCATACCTACGTCATAACCTGCTGTACTACTGTGCGTTCATGAGAACACCCTTGATTCCCACAGTGTATCTTTTTAAGCAAACGTCGTAATTTGTTGGGAAAGTTTTTGTTAATGTATCTGTAGAGCAGAGGCATTACAAAGCTGCTTGAGAAAGCCAAGAATTTTGATAAAATCTTGGTAAAATGCAATATTCGACTGAAATTTTCATCTGCAATTCTTCCTTGTGCATTAGTAAATGTGCTTACCAAGAGAATAACATAATAAGGTGTCCATAATGTGAACTGTGTACAGACTGTGGCAATCAAAAGCCTGTGCACCGATGGATCTAATCGTCCAGTGTCTTGATCCAGTGGTGTAGCCTCTTTGCGTATTCTCAAGATTAATATCAGTGCATACAGTACAGCGATAGCTGGGACAACATACCCAATAAAGACCATAATGGCATCTGCTGCTTCTTTGTTCTGCATCTTGGAACATTCAATTATTTTAGTGGATACGTGATTGCAGACATAGAACAGGAGAGATGAAAAACTTGTAAGCATGGCACCACCCCATATAAATCCACAGACATGTTTGGTGTTGTACACGCTTGACATGTAAGTTCTAGGTAGAGCACGTTCAATGTAGTAGTCCAGACTGAGTAAGGTAGTAGAGTACATGGTAACTAAAGACGAGACGTTGAATAAAATAAGTAACGTAATATAAACTTCATTGTTAGAATTCCAGATGGCCCATTTCGTATTGGCAAGACCTAGAAGGTACATCGGTGCCAGAGCGTTGATGATGAGACCAGCAATGGCAATGTTGACAAAGTAAACATCTGGCATAGTCATAGTAGCTTTGTTATAGAGATTAACCAGGACCAGCAAGCCATTGTAACACAGGCCAATTGGGAAACATATAATGAGGTAGAGTAGGGAAAAGATGGAAAGCACAAGGTGGAAGTCATGGCAGAGATGCTGGTCCTCACTGTTCTCGGTACTGTTGTTTAAGGTTTCACAGCTCCACATAGTGATTCAGCTTTTGTATCTTCCTTGCTGGTTACCAGCTTTTCTGTGGAGAGAGAAATAGTGCAAGTATTGTTAAAATGTTATATTGTAAGTGAAATGCAATGTAGTATGAAGAAAATGTTTTGGAGATTATACACTTCACATAACTGATCAGTTTAAGGTCAGTGACTGAAATGCCTTTTGATGTTGTTAGTCTAGAAGGAAGTCATCTGTGATTCAGAATTTCAGGAGACCAGTAAATGTTCTGAAGTTTTAATTTAAATGAAATTGATGTCAAATGAGTTGATACAGAACACTCAACAGAAGTAAATCACAGACTGTGTATCTTTAAGTATCGATGGAATATAAATGAAGATTAGTATAATGTTTTTTAAAATTATTAATCTGTACCTTTTATATAGCTACTAATATATAAAGGTTGTTGCTGAAGAGCTGAAGGGTATAAACTGAAGCACAACTTTTAGCAATAAGATGGAGAATCTTACTTTCAGAGGTGTTAAACAAGCTTTGTCTTGAACAGAGAGGCACATCCAAGGCAGTAGGGTGCGTGTACAGTGGATAACTGGTAAAACTGACAGAGACTAGAGGAAACTGGGAAATGAAGTAAAGGGTTGTTTTATTTTGTTTTTAATAGGTCAGTTTGTATTCAGACTTCTAACCTACAACCATTTACTTCTGAAAAAACAATGGACCTCTGTAGTCTAGGGAACCTAATATCGAGGCAGCCTGACTTTCCAAGAAGGCAAGAATTAGCTATCATTTCCTCTCAAAATAGCTTGAATTCTTTAAAAAGTATGCTAGTATCAGTAGCCGTTGTCCAGCTATCTTTGCTTTATCATCTGTAAACAGATAACATTTTAACTTCAAAGCAATCATGAGGAGTCCCTTTCCAAAATGCTGAAGTAATAGGTAATCTCTAAAGTACAACTCAAAACTTCCACAGCCTTAAAATCACAGTTATTGTTCCTGCCAGCCCATTTCTGGGATGGTGTAGAATTTCTGCTGCAGGTGATTTCCCACGTCACATGTACTCTGATAATGTCAAGATACTCAGCGTTGTTTTGCGTGCTTCCCTTCTAGCACGTATAGGAAAGTATAAGTACACGTACCTGCATTCTTTCCAGAGAGAGAACAAGATTTAATCATAATCCACAATAAACATTGTGCAATTAAAATGAATGTTACTAGACAACATGCTATACTCCATGAACCACAGGGCTAAATTACACAGTATGGGGTTTGTAAGCGCACGGATACATGATTGCATCTCTCTAGTGCTAATCCTTTGACACTTCACCCATAGTACAGAATTTGTTCCAGAATCATGTCAACTTCCATTTTATTTTTTTTTTTTTTATTTCCCATTCCAGTTGTTTTGTGTGCATTTTTTTCTAAATACCATAGCCTATGCCAGAAATATGGCTAAAACCCAGAGTAATTTTAGCTGGGCAAACAAATTTTTATTCTACTGTCATGTGTCTGATTTCCTCAGATAAGTGGCTTCTGTGGCAGCAGCACAAGATGCAGTTCTGTTCTTTTCAAAACTAACTTTCACCTTTGTGGAACAGCTTACTTTTTCATCTGTTTTCTCAAATCAGTTCTTTAGCTATAGTACTGTACATGGCATAATATCTTTATGTTGTTTTTCAATGCCCATACTATTTTTGAGCACTGAAAACAACCCAGTTTATTTTCAGGAAGAAAAAGAAAAGCCGTTTTGCACAGTTGAAGGCAACGACAATTACGTCTCATTGAACTGTTATGACTAGATTCAACCAAAGCAGCAGACTGGAACTAGGTATCACAAATATATGCATTACAGCGAGTGCAAGGGTGACTAAGCACAGGATACAATCATGTAATTCCATTATGTAGGTTTATCCTTAAGAATGTAGCTTTGATTACTCCAGACTGAATTACATCAGCCACGGACTACCTGCCTGTATATTGTCTCAGAAGATCAACAGTCTTTGCTACCACGCTTTGCATTTTATAGAGCAGGGGGACGTCTGTTTTCACAACTAGTTTTTAGGAATTACCCCCCTTCTCTTTCCATTCTCAAACTGCAGTTAAATAATTCTGGTTTAATGCTAGAAATGGTAGGCAATTCATTGTGCTAAACAGTATTCTTATGAAATTACAAAACTTACCTCCGAAAGAAGCAAACCTAAAATCCCAAATAAAAATATTTTCCCAAGAAACTTCGTTGATGACCTCGAAATTACCAGAGGAGGTATTTTTGCCACTAACGTAGGATTCACCCGTTTTTAATTGTCACTTACCTGTAAAGGCACTGAACCTGTTTGCTGTGCTGCGCAAGCCCAGCTCAGCATTTCTCACCCAGCTGCGTCTTTTGTCATTTTAAAGCCCGTTTTGTCTCCACAGACCATGTCTGGCTAAGTCCCTTCGGTGCTTCGGATGCAGCAGTTTTGCTCGATCGATCTAAACTAACCCTATCCCCAGCCAAAAATAGTTTTGCAGAGCCAGGTTGGCTCTGTTGCATAAGGAGGGAGCGCTGCGGACCCTGTTTACTGGGGCCTGACTCGGCCTTGCCTAGCGCTCCCCTGGTCCTCTCTGCTGTTGTACTTGTATCGCCTTGGAAATTGAATTCAGACTTGAAAGCGTAGAAGGAAAGAGATTCCTGCCAGCCGCCGCTCGCTCTCCTTCTCTCTCCAGCCAACCTTTCCCACGGCCCCGACCTCGGCAGCGTGGTTGGAAAGCCTCTTACCTTTAATGCCCGTTTGACATTCCTCCGCGCTGCCGGCTGCGAAGGCGGCGGGTCAGCGGCGTTTCCGCGCAGGGCGGCTGGAGGCAAAGCCCCGGCTGGTTCCTCTCCGAGAACATGGTGCTGGCCTCGCCTCTCGCAGCCTGCTGCCCTGCGAGCTGCCGCCGCTGCACTTGTTTTTCCTCTATAAGTTACTCACAAGTTTCTGCTTGGCTTGGCAGGCGGCTGGCCCCTCCCTTCCCCTGTTTACAGCCAGCTCCGAGGAGCGAGAGGCTGCGCTCGGAGGGCAGCGAGAGGTTGGATCCAGCTCCATGTAGTCGCTGGGTTTCAGATTTTACTGCTTAAAATACACGGGCTGCCGGAGCACACAGGTTTGTTATGGTATTGTCATCTGCACCGGGGTTCTCCGGGGACATCGGAGAGGCTGCTCCCTTTCCTGCTAGTGCAATCAGCAGCTCTTGTTCAAGAGCATGGGTTTTATTTTTAACCTGGGATGAGAAATACGTAGCGTTGAGGTTTCACTTCTATAGGCCATAGAGGCTGAACGGCCAGGATTTCAAAAGGGCTGCGTTCCGAAGTGCACAGGTGCTTGTGCTGCGTGCAGAGTTGAGCTGCCTTGTAACGCCAGTTGGGGAGAAAAGTTTCTGAGCGTTGACTTGGAATTTGGAGCTTGTTTTGGTGGTGTGGAAAGGCATTACGGCGTGAGCCTCGTGTTGTGATGGCATTATGGATTCCGTTCTGTTTTCCTTTTTAAGAAGTTGAAAAGACTCAAAAGTATTTGCATGTCGCTCACAATCAGTGGATCTGTGTGAGTATATTCTCTACACCTGTAAAACAGGTCATTTCTCGGAAGAGTTTTTGGAGTGCAGGTTGAGAATTTATCGCATGCTGAATTTTGCACGGTGGTTATTCCATTGTTTACATGGAAGCTCCTCCGACTAATGAACAAAATTTATTACCTTCAAAGTATGTTTTTAACTGATACTGTCAACCAATACAGAGAGCTGCCTTTTTCAAAATGATTTGTCTTCTCTTTAGAGATTCTGAGGCCTTGTTCCGTAGCAAGTAAAATCCAATGAAAAATCCCTTAATTAAAAATTGTGCAGGTGTATATGGAATAAATACCAGAGAAATGCTAAATATGGTTACTCAGTTTGTGCTGGGTTACTCTGTCTGACTGCAGTTTGGTTTTTTTAGGCAAGCTCTGTGCATCTTGGCTCATTTTTAACAACTCTTGATAAATATTGCAGAACTGCAGGTATTAGTGTAGAAATGCTTTTAGAGTTCTGATACTTGGCTGGAAGCCAATTTCTTTACGTGTAAGTTGAAGATGGTTTTATTTAGATAAAAATTTGCATGAAGTACTTAAAAAAAACCTTCTTGCAATACTGCACAAAAATTTAGGAGCACTTGGTGGCAAAGATTATTTTAGAAAAGATGCATAACACGAACATTAATTACTGAGAGAAAAATGAAGTGCTGGTTAGCTGTATTACAGAATCCATAGCTGCAGTCAGGTTTTTTCAGACATTTTCATTCATAATGCAGCACTAAGTTGCAGAGCAGGTTGGTTAACAGTTTCAAACATGACCGTTCTACACACTGATTATTTAATGACTTCAAAAGACCTTCCAAACCTTTATCCAGCTGTAGCACTCTCTCTTGCTCTGCAGATTTTTTTTGTTTAGACAATAAATGATTTGTCTGCTTGCTCTGTTACCATTTATATGTGAAATAGCTCTTATCTAGATTATCTAACCTCTGAATATGTGTTTTCACAAGCTGTAATATCATTATAAAGCATGCATAGCTAATAAAGCTCTTGCCAACAAGGTAAGTCTCTAAACAGGCCTCAGACTACTGCCTTTCTCAGGTCTTCTAAAGTTCCCACAGGATCTCTTAATTCCTACAGAGACTGAAACCCGAGGGTACTGTGTAGGGGAAGCGAAGCGCTGCGTAGGACTTTGCTGGATGGCACAGGTTTGCTTCAGATCAAGACTGAGAAAACCAAAAAGCTTGGCCAGAAGTGTTGCGTATGTGCGTGAATCATGGTTTAGTAGATTGTCAGTTACTCGTCGGGGTTTGAAAGGTGTGTTTTCAAAGTGCCATGCTAAATATTACTTAGGGATTAAAACTTAAACTTGGATGGATGGTTGGTATTTCTGGAAAATAGCACCCCATGCCTGCAATTAGTTGTACCTCAAGGGGAACGCGCTCTCAACTCTCAAGTGCAAGAGTATGAAGTGTCACGCTGCTGTTACCTCTCAGCCTGGGTAACATGACATTTTTTTAGGCTTACTAGCTTATATACATACCATAGGGATTAACAGAACACTTGTCGGCTGACAGAAAAGTAAAACTAGATTTCCCAGGTTAGATGTGAAGGGGGCAAAAATTCAGCAGTGCAGTCAAATAGGTTTCAGAATATACTTTCCTTATGCAGTTGCTGAGTTGCTGCTGCTTATAATATAATGATACAGCTCAGATAAAATGCTTTTAACATTAGTGGAGAAGAAAATCCTCCTTGATACTGGGTGCTGAGCTGAAAAACAGGCCCCCTCCAACCCTATCATTTATGTCTTCATGGTGCAATCATCGACCAGTTTGGCAGGTGGTATGTTTATAATTGATACCAATTCTATTTTCTAGTGTAGTTAACTCAGGGAAATATAATGTGAAAGAATAACTGATAGAAAGTAGCATTGAATATAACTCTGTTTTGGCTGTTTAGAAAAGTACAAATGAAAAAGCAAGAGTAGGTCAGCTGGAAGAGGGGTGCTTTTGTCTTTCTACTGTAGCACTATCTGTGCTTGGTCCTGTGAGAATGACTTTGCCACCCCTGGCAAGTGAACTCGTGGGAAGAGCAGACGCCCATCCTCCTGGTCCCACTATAATTTCACCCTTGTTATTAGGCTCAGTTTTTGGTTTTCTAAATCTATTCCCCTTGCAATATGAACTTGCTTTAGAAGCAGCAAAACAATAATTCAAAATTAAAAAATAAATAAATAGGTGACTCGCCCAACTATTGCCTGCTCCTGTTTAATTCTGCATAATTTGAGTGCTTTGAACACATTTCCAGCTTTATAGCTTACTGCTTCCCCCTGGTTCAGTGTTATTCCTTAAATGTTCCTTCTGTACAAATGCTTATGTACATTTCCCCATTTTTTTTACTTTTTTTTTTTTTTAAACCTTGTTTTTCACATCTGCCTGGTCATTATTTTCCTCTTGATCTCTCCCTGATGACTTCATTACGGCTAACACTGCACCCCCAATTATCATTTGCTCATACGACACATCTATGGTATCATATAAGACTTACAACAGGGTTTCTGAGGATGATACTCTTTCACTTCTTGCTTTTCTGTTACTTTTCTGTGGGACATCTCAGGCTGTTCTTGGGCATGTTGAGTCATCAATAAAACCTAAATTCTCAAGATCTATAGGGGTGTATTTTTGTCACACATGCAATGAGTACAGAGGTGCTTATGCTTTTGAAATGGCATTTTGCTTTGGTCATCCTTTGAGGTTGCTCGTGCCCTGCTTTTCCAGAACCTGTGAATATACATTGTCTTCAGAGCACTTCAAACCTTAGCTCTTTCCTGTGGGCCCCTCTCTCACTTGCTAGGTGACCTTTTTTATTGTTCCCCAGATGCTGGAAACCACTGTCACTTGTTTGTTTTTTTCCTTCTGTAAGCACCATCTTTGTGGTAAATCATCTGCAGAGTAGCTACCTGGTCATTCAGATCCCACTTGTGCCCTGATAATCTTCTTACTGCCTCTGGCCTCTTGGCAACCTAAACAGATGTAATTATTTTTTCTCTTTTAACCTTTTGTTTGCGTTCTTTTTCTACTTATT
>WUAM01000383.1:15650431-15663521 GCA_024336885.1 Actenoides hombroni | reverse complement strand
CAATATAAAACTACTAACAATGTCAGCTGCACATTCTGTTTCTGTTTAGATTGTTCATCTCTGGGAATCTGAGTCTGTGTAAGGCCGTGTCAGAAGTAAGTTTCTGCAAATTGCTGCCAGAGATCAGTAAGCATCAACAAATGAGTTCAGATGCTCCTCTGGTTCGGAAGAAAGAGAGGAAAACTTGGTTTTAGGTTATGGCAACTGTTTTTCAAGATGTGCATCTTCTGTATATTAGGTTAGAACTGAAAAACTTTCTTCTGTCTTCAGAGTTCATAGAATATTGCCCCAAATGACATGTGTATCCCTCAGAAATGGATAACTGTATTTGCTTTGTTTTCTCTTTTTTTTCCCCCCTCAGTTTTTAAGCAGCTTAAAGCTTATGAGAACAAATAATATACTCCAATATAGAAAGGCAAAAAAGATCAACTACTCTGGAAACCATAACAAGAACTGCTAAAGGGTATTTTTAAGAGACCATTATATCTGTCAGAGGGTGGCAGGGTGGATGTGGTCTGGCAGGTTGTAATAACCAAGTACTCCAGGGTAGAAGAGGCAAACGAAATTCCTGCAAAAATGAGACCGAGCTCTGTGGAGAGGAGATAGTCTAGCATTAAGGCCCCTAAAGGTTTGTGTGGCAGGAGTCCCATGTTCAGACACAGATGCTATCTGCCAGGCACATCTGCCACTCCAGATAAATCCTCCTTTTTTTTATGCTGTTTATTTCTTTGTAATAGAGCCTCTGCGGGGGTTTGGTTGCCGATGGCCGTGCCCTCCTCGCAGCTGCTCCGGAACAGCTGCACTGGGGGCTCTCTCTGCATGGGTTAACTCTACACACCCGCTTGTGTTTTGTTAACTTCTCTACACCAGTATCAGACGAGTGCGTCTGCTCCACCTCTTCCTGACTTTGCTCTATCACTGAGTTCTGAAAAAAGCCTCTAGATGGAAAACCTGACATATCTTTTCTCTTTTTTTTTTTTTAACATTTAATGTGCAGCAAGAAAGGATTCACTGTAGAGTGAACAGTGCAGCTTTTAATACATCATAGATGAGTTGTGGGTTAAGTGGAACATATTCTTTTTGTGCAGTTCTAAAGGCAGTGTATTCCACCAGGCAGAATGAATCTATGCAGCCACTACCTGTGTTTGTCTACAAGCCTCAGCTACCTGGGTTTCTGAAATGAGGCACAATTATGAGATGCCCAGATACCCACTAGGTAATACTTTTCTTAAAAACCTGAGTTATATGCAAAACAACCCCCCTGCAATTTTCCTACTAATCGTACACACTTTCAGTAGCTTATGGTGTATTAGATAACAAGAGTAATTAGAATGAATGTAGTATTAGAAAATACGCTTCATAAGAAGCTTTGAGTTCTGGATTTTATAAAGTTGACTAATTGGAATACAAGAAGTGACAGCTTTCAAGCATCAGCAGAGTAGAGAGTGCTGTGGAGAGCGTTTAATACCAACAGCCAGTAAGCACTGCTGCAGTTCCTGGTCTGTGTTTTAAGAGCACTTGGAAGGTGATTTTGATGCAGCTATCCTACTTTAAGTGCTGACAAACTTAAATAAAATTCAGTATCAAGGTGATGCAAAGTTGCTATATATATATATTCAGATTTTTAAGCAGTTCAGTGAAAACAAGTCCTTTAAAAAATTTAACCTGTGGCAGAATTTCCACTGTGCTTATAACTGGTGAGCCACAGAAACCAGAGGACTTAATTAACACAGACAATTTCACTTTCTTGGAGAGCACACAAGCCCATCAACTGTAGCAAATATTTCCATTCAATTTAAAACTGAATGTAAGTTGTGGTTGCTTTTCCTATTAAATACTTCAACTCAGTGAATCTAACAAGGATGCTGCACACTTTCAGAAGTAGCCTTACTATCAATATGTGGATGTTCAGAGGAGCTAGGACTTAATAGATTTACGTAATCGATGCACCACGTCCCACTGCTTTTAATGAATTAATTTTTTTCTGACCTAAGGAATTGAATACAGCACTGGGTGATTTCATTAAAGGATCTTTCCTACATGATAATCATCAATGTTTAGTTATAGAGGGTTTCTCCCTAGTATCTACAGGCACTTAAACTGTAGAACAAGTCTTAACTGACTGGGAGAAAATGTTTATGAAATTTTTATGTTTCTTTTTTTTATGTAAAGATCAGATCATGGAGACAAAACTTTTCTGCTAAGGCCTTGTTAATATTTGAGAAGGACAGTTTTATGTTAAATTTCTGTAGCTAATTTCTTTGTTTAGATCATAGGTACATCTCTTAAGAGATAGCAAGTGGCTAGATCTCTGCATTTCCAGCATTTTGGAGTTGCTCAGGTTCCGGGTAAGGAAGGTGTGTGAACTGGACATTGTGCTTCTGGTCCATGTAAATCAGCATCACTCCAGTAAAGAAGACAGATTCTTGCCAATCAAAATTAATGTAAATTATCCCTATTCTAGATACTGCAGACTGAATTTATCCCAGGGACATAATGTCAGAGGTGCACCGACTCTGCTGGAATTACTCTGTAAATGAGCTAGCCCAGGGTGTTGGCAGGGTGGAAACAGCAGCTTTTACCTTAGCCCGCTGTTTGTTAGCTTCACCCAGGCTTAGGGCTTGTGACAGGGAACACTGCTGGTATTTGGCAGTATGAAAAGATTCCCTACAGATATTTTGCTGCCAGTTGCAAAGACTGACAGGAGGCACAGATGGTAGGTTTCCTGGAAACTATAATATAATGCCATTTCCTATTAGTAACATTGGTGAAAGCTGACCCGGTGACTTATCAACGTCATGTTGACCATTTAGAAAACTCTTGTGAAACACTCAGACTTCAGGGACCAAGTTTCCAGTAAAAGAAAAAATATTGACATAGTTCTTTATCAGATAACATTTACAAGACTGTGTATAAAACTGGTCTGAGTTCAGAATTTGAAGGGGAAAATCGTCCCTCAACAGAGTTGCACTGAAGCTGAAATGACTTCAAAATTTGTCACATGTATTGGAGATAAACAGATTATCTTTGTGATAATTGTCAGCAAGTCTGAGACATCTTGTTCTTGACGCTCCTGTGGTTTTTCATTTCTATTGCTTGGTGCAGGAAAAAAAACCTTTTCTAGCTGTCTCTTGGATAAACTTGCAGACTTACTGATTGCATCTTATTCCATTTATAATGTCCAAATAAAATATTTTAATTTTACATTCTGGGAGGGCTAGTATAATATTAATGTTGAACTAAGGGTGGCTATTACAAAATCACTCTGGTTGGAAGATCCCTTCAAGATCATCAAGTCCAACAGTTAATGCAGCATTGCTAGATCACTACTAATCAATGGTGAGCACCACCATTAGACTGTAAGATTTGGAGTAGGAATTTTCATATATCAGGGGCTTGAAATTAATTAAGACGCATCCTAATGACACGAAGGCATTTTGATTTGTCCACCTACTGCATGTCATGTGCCACTCTCTACTCCACTTTATCAGGGGACAGGGATTTTTTATCTCTTAATAAGAGGTAAAATCAAGATTTTCTAATTTTCATTTCTTATAAGGCTCTCCATTGCACCTATATGGATGGAATGACCCTTCCGTCAAGCTTGAAAAAGCCAGTAATAGCCTTTAGTACTTTCTGTCCTAGGATGCTGGCAGAGATTTGAGCTCATAGCCACACTTTCGTAGGTGTGTGGATGGGGATGTTTCCTCAGGTATTCTTAATGAGTGTCTTTGTTCCAGTCCTGTATGAAGCTGGGCAAATGCTTCCAAGGGCAAAAAAACCCCAGAAGTAATTTTGGAGAAAGGAGTGTGTGAAGGAATCTGGGATCTCTGTAAACCAGTACTCTCTAAACCTAAAGTTACACCTTGAGTATACCACCTGTAACCCACATCCTGTCCAATCCACGGTATTTTGGGAAGCCAGGGTTAGGATTTGTATGAATTCCTAGGACTACAACCAAATAAATGCCCTTGAAATAAATACTAGTGCTTACTAATTGCAGTGTATTGATTCACGTGCCATACAGCAATTACCTTTTGCTTGTTAAATTTGAATGTAGTTTTTAAAAAAGATTTCTTAGTGTCCTTGCTAGGTACGCTCATTTTTAAGTCTTGCACACCATGGGAAGAAGGCACAACTTCCGTAGCAGATTTTGTTACTGCAGGAGCTGTATAGACTTTGATATAGAAAATTGTATTGAGTTTGCATGATAAGGTTTTGGTAGCGGAGGGGCTATAGGGGTGGCTCCTGTGAGAAGCTTCTGGAAGCTTCCTTGTGTCCAGCAGAGCCAGAATCAGCCAGCTCTGAGATGGACTCGCCGCTGCCTAAGGCTGAGCAAATCAGCAATGGTGTTAGCACCTCTGAGATACCATATTTAAGAAGGGGGGAAAAGGACGTGCAACAGCAATTGCAGCTGGGAGAGAAGGATGGGAATATGTGAGAGAAGTAACTCTGCAGACACCCAGGACAGAGAAGAAGGAGGGGGAGGAGGTGAACCAGAGCAGAGATTCATCTGCAGCCTGTGGTGAAGACCATGGTGAGGCAGGCTGTCCTCCTACAGCCCATGGAGGTCCATGGTAGAGCAGATATCCATCTGCAGCTCATGTAGGACCTGCTGCTGGAGCAGGTGGATGCTTGAAGGAGGCTGTGACCCCATGGAAAGCCCACACTGGTACAGGCTCCTGGCAGGACCTATGGCCCCTGGGAGAGAGGAGTCCACGCTGGAGCAGGTTTGCTGGCAGGATTTGCGACCCTGTGAGGAACCCACATTGGAGCAGATCAATCCTTCCCTTGGGAAGGACTCACGTTGGAGAAGTTTGGGGAGAAATGTCTCTCATGGGAGGGACCTCACACTGGAGCAGGGGAAGAGTGTGAGGAGGAGGAGTCCTGAGGAGGAAGGAGTGGCAGAGACAACATGTGATGAACTGACTACAACTCCCTTTCCTCATCACCCTGTGTTGCTGTGGGAGAGGAGGCAGAGAAAACTGGGAGTGAAGTTGAGCCCCAGAAGAAGGGAGGGGTGAGGGAAAGGTGTTTTTAAGGTTTTGTTCTATTTTTTGTTATCCTACTCTGATTTGATTGGTAATAAATTAAACTGATTTCTTAAGTCGAGCTTGTTTTGCCCATGATGGTAATTGCTGAGTGATCTCTCCCTGTCCTTACTGTGACCTATGAGCCTTTTGTTATATTTTCTTTCCCCTGTCCAGCTGAGTGATAGAGTGGCTTTGGTGGGCACCTGGTGTCCAGGTGCCACAAAAATAAATTCAGAATCTGCTTCCTCCTGTGCTAAAGGTTGGAAGCGGAGGAGTAATTAGTTTGTCACAGAGCTAGTTTCTTAGTAATGATTGATAAATGGTTGTTTTTACATAGCCCACACAGACACAGGGTACATACCAACAGTTAACCACAGTCTTCAGGGAGGTCACTGAAGCCTGCTAGCCTATCATCACTTAAGTGAGCTGTACATGTTTTCACTGTTGCGGAAAATATGCAGAATATGCTGATAAGCTCTTATCTGATATTCAGATCCTACGCGCAGAAGTTCAAATGAATCATTCTGATGAGCAGATCACAAATGTAGATGTTCACACGAATCGCTTTGTCCAGACATTTGATTAATTTTTTTTCATCATTTCAGGTTTAGTCCAAGTTCTGTTGAAATCTAGGGGATGCTGCTTTGACTTGAATGATGGGGCCAATCAGATACGTGGAGGATGTGATGCTGACATGAGAAATAGGGTGCTACCTTTTTATGCTGCTCTGGCATTTATATAGAAAGGACAGAGAGTTCAGCTGACAAAGCCCTAAAGGAAAGTAGGTCTGCTGCTAAGTACAGTAGAAAACAGATTTGCAAATATCATGGTGATTAGGATAGTTAAAAATGCTTATGGAGGCTAAAAGGACAGCAGTCATTCTGCTTATTCAAAGCTTCGGCTGAAAGCAGTTCAACATTTTTGGTGCTTTGAAGTTTGCCTTTGGCTTACCTTCTTTTATAATATAAATGAAAGTGCATCTTAATTGTGATTAATTAGTTAATTAGTTACTGCTACTATCTTAGCTGCTTTGCAGTAATATTTCACAGTACAGTTTGGTGTGTGTTTTATCACACTATGAACAGAAGATTCATGACTATCTCACTTTCATTAAGACCTTTTTTGCTTTATTAAAGACTAACTACATTAACCATTGATCAATCCTTCCGCTATACTTCTGCTATACTGTTATACTTCTAGATTAAATTTATGGAAAAATTGAGACCTTCTATATTCAATTAATAAAAAACTTGAAAGCACATAGTACACAAAGAAAGAACAAATGAGAAATCCAGCCTAATGTGCAAGAGCATGAGGATTGATATGCATCAGAAAAAGCCTACTATACCTTCCTTGTGGACAACCAGCTAGAAGTAGGAGCATGACAAATTTAAACAGTGATATTTCCCCAAAGAACTGTCACCTAAAAACTGAACATCGGTTTCTAACAATGGCAGTATTAATTTTCACTGATCCAGAGTGTATATATGCATTAATGTGAATTGTTTCTAGGCTCTCCACAACTAAAAGCAATCTAAAAGGGAGTTTCTTAAAATCTCACCTGGTCGGCACTGCCCTGTTGTTCCTTGATGGCTGGCAGAAACATTTCACCCATCAGATCAGACCCTTTTCAAAGTGAGCTCAGCAGAAACTCCAAACTCCCATTTCTCTAGTAGGAATAAACAATGGGAGAGCTTAGAAGAAGACCGCTGACGCCGCTGCACCGCTCTTGGTAGTGGCACCGAACTTTGTGTATACATGTGACTTCCCCAGCACATACATCCACCTAATCCTTTAAGCTCCAGCTGCACGCTCTTATTGGCGCAGAAGGCTCTTGTGAAAACAAGGGCCCTGATCCTTCCTGCTGTAAGGACTGTGCTGCAAACTGTGGTCATAGCGGTGAAAGCGGGTTTTAGGGGTCTTTTTCTTGGAAAGGACGTTACTGTGGTTCGAGAACAGTTCAACCTTTGGTGTAGGGATGTAACAGGAGACAAACAGCAGCTGAATCAAACCGGAAGAGATTTTTTTTGGTAAGAAAAAAAGAATTTTTTACCAGAGGAGTAGTTATTCTGCAAAGCTGTGCATGTCAGCAGAGTAATAAACCCGGAGCAAAATAAGCCAAACTGGCAAAAAAATATTATGTTAGTAAAATCTGATTTTCTTCAGAGCTACTCATCACAGCTGTGTTTGTCGGGAGTCATGTCCCTTCCCGCCTTCAAAAAAAGCAACGATGCTATTAGCAAAAGCCTGTAACATCCACTTGGCCTCTGGAGAGTTTAGACAGTAACCAACATTAGACCTTAAAAAGAGCCAACATATGCTTTAAAAAATACTTTACTGTAAACCTCAGAATTAGTTTAGGCATTCAAAAAGAACATTTTAATTAAAAGGAAAAAAAAAAATAAGGAAAATGCTACTGCTATATCATCCTTACTTTAATCAGATGGTAGGTAAATGTAAATTCTTTCCATTTGAATACAAAGCGTGTAATATCAAGATTCTGCCTACTTAACTTGAATACAAATAGTCCTTAAATAATTTGCCTTTTTAAACTGTAATGAAGAATAAATTTTGTGTTTTCCTTCCTCCCCAAAGCAGTAAAGTGTAATATATGCTTTTGCTTATCAACCAACACGGAGGTGACTCCTAAAATGAAAGAAGAATTTGTCATTCATGTTAGGCATGTATGTAGCATGTGTATTTTCTTTAATGTATGTCATATACTTGTGTTTTCATATTTTGTACCATTAGTTACTTATTTTTATTCTTACAGTATCTCATAAGCTAAAACAATAGGACTCCAAGAGAGACTGTAAGGTTAAAACCTGAGAACTGTTTTTATTGTCAGTATTTATGATCTAAGTATTTGCCTTGTTCAGTTTGGGGTTTTTTTTGTTCCTTTTGGCTAAGCTTTTATTGTTTATATTAACATAAAAAAAATGAAGTCTCTATTTACAATGTTTATAACGTAGCAGCTCTGTTTGTAGGTCCTATGTTAATATATTTTTTAGTAAATGCTCTATTGTTGGAGATTGGTCAGATTGTTAAATAAACAGTCACTTTTTTAATCTCAGAAGTAATATTTCTATGAGAAGACAATGTGGGGCAGCCCAGGATTATGCTTTTTCCTTTTTTTTTAATGTTTTGTAATATTTCATGCTTATCACTCATTCGGCTAAGCTGTTACGTATGGTTTGTGTTTTGAAACACAGAGCAAAAACCCCACACTGTGATGATTTACATTTGATAAAGTATCAGTGACAGTTGGGCATGGAGTTTAATGTCAAATGTGCTTTCTTTTTGAAATTCAGACCTCATAAAGCTTAGCGTATAGGCTTTCTGCAGGAGAAAAATGCAGAGGCTGGGACATGGAATAGTACTCCGATCTCTAGGGAGAGCAGAAAGTAATAATGTGGCTCCTTCGAGTCTGCTGCTCTCTGGGTTTTATAGAGGCAACTGGTTGTTCTTATAGGCCCCGCCAGTCCATCACTTGTTTAAGTTTGCAGTGCCCACAGCCCCATAGTTTTTACATCATCCTGGTCAGGTTTGTCTAGCATGTTTTTCCCAAGGCTTATTTGAATGTAAAGATACATCATCCCCTACACAGTTATGCCACGTAACTGTTGCTTGTCACTGACCATCTGGAGTAACCTGGGGTAGTTGTGGGGCAGAGGAGACTGTTGTGCTTTGGCCAAAAAGGTCCAAAATTTAACACTATCCATACTTGTAGAACTTGCCCAGGTCTCTCTTGTGGCAGATCCATGGGGCTGTGTGCTGAGACTCGTTCCTGGCCAGGCAGCTGCAAGGGGACTGTGTGAAATGGTGAACAAGGATGTTGGAGGTTTGCTTTAGTGACTTATTTTTTAACTCTGCCTCACTGCAAAGTAAGCGAGTGCCAGCCTCAGTGAAGGTGGAGCCTCTTCTGTGGCCTGCCCGGAAAACCAGCTTGTACTTAAAGCACCTTTAAACACAGGCCAGCTATTTTTCCTGTGCATGTGGTAGAAGTTCAGTTGGACAGGAGTCCAGGATGAGTGTGAAACACACACATAACTTAATGCACTTTTTCTCTACCGCCACTAAGCAGCAGGGCTCACAGAAGCCTTGGAGAGTCTCCTCATGTGCTTAATTTTCATATGCAATATCTTGTCATTATTGGCTTGATTAATATGCTAAATGAAATTTGGCAGTTGCCTGTCCATCCTACCACAAATGCAATTCTCACTGCTGACGGTTCTATGAAGTTAATGCACAGTCCTAAAGTTCATAATTACCAGTAACTTTGCTAACATGGAAGTTTTACTTGAGCAGCGCAGGTTTTTGTTTATAAACAGACTTATTTATAGTGGTTCAGATGACGAAGTCACCACGTGTTTGAGGTGATGTTTCTGCTACATCAGATATGAACTGATGGACAATTCTGGTCATATTTTTCCTTATAGGAACTAAATAAGACAAAACTGAAGAAGTTCGGTTCAAATTTGTTTGGCTTTCATAAGTTTGTCCTTCAGGAGTGCTCTATGCAGTAACTTAGGTAGAGTTAGTGATTCAGATGGATTAAACAAATCACAAGGTTAAAATGAAAGTAGTTATTTAGGGCTGTGGTTGCAAGAATATTATTTTTATGAACTGAAGTGGTTGTGCTGAAGCATCGCTATGGTATTAGTGAATGGGCCCTTCATACCGTGTGTAAATTGTCTACAAAGAATAGTTACTGATGTAGAAGGGTTATCAGAAATATACCTTGCTATTCTTCTATCTTAAGCTGAAATGATGCTACCTTTAGAGGGGCGTGAACAGTTGATGGTATATGATAGACTGTGGCGTGGGCAAAGATCTCATTCCTTGTACAGAATGCAGCCAGTCCTCATTGACATTTCTTCATATTTTTCAGTACTGTTGTTTTAAGCATAGAAATAAGATGTAATCTTAATAGGTATCATTCAGGACTGTTTATTTGTATTTTATCTTAGTGTGAATATTCAGCAAGTTCATATTTGGTCATAACATGTCTGAAAATGCTTTGGTAATTACTTAAAAAAATGGGAATCGAATCAATTCGTATACAAAATCAGCTGAAGTAAGCAAGACTTATTTGCAAATTTTAGATTAGTTGCTTTAGAACTGCCTTTTATATGAGCACAACTTTTAGTCCCTTTCATTTTTTAATCTGCTACAATATTTCAGGTTGTAAGAACTTTGATGAAAAACTTTAAAAAGGCAACCCACAACTGTACCAGTGCTGCAACCCCATTAATCATACATTCACTCTTCAGAACCAGCGTCTCTGGTTTGAGAAATTCCACCAGCTTTCCCTAAGGGCCATTCACAAATGAGCTCTGGTGAAACTTGCTGTGGTGGCTGGGTGTGCTGTGGCCAGCTGGGATGGCACAGCCTCCCTTCTGGTGGGGCCTCTGCAGAGGGATGCTGGTATCTGTGCTTCTGCACCTTGATCTCCCAAATAGACCACAAAGGTGCAACCTTCTCGGGGTCGTTGTGGACACCTCAAGCTGTGAGAACGTTATTTTCCTTCTGCCAGCTCTATGCTTACTGGAGTGGGAACATCCAGCAGAGAGTCAGTGGCAAACAGGCTGTGAGAGGAGCAATGGCATCGGGATCCATCACAGCTCTTTCCTCTGATGACATGAGTCAGGATCCTCATGTGGTTTTAGCAAAAATCCCTCAGACCTGTTAACCCAGCTAATTCTGAGAAGCCTTCCAAAAGTATTCAGAGCTTGTGAAACACTTCAGTACCGTGCCTTTTATTTATCTGTTTTGAAAAGACCATGATTCTGTTTCAAAAACATGGTTCTGTGCTAAAAACATAGGACAAAACCTGATAGTTGCATACAAATGGGAGTGATAATAATGGGCAAGGCAGGAGTACTTGTGTCTTTTCTAGTCAGTAGGCTTTTTAACTTGGGGCTCCTTTATATTTGATCTCTAATTTGAATGGCCAAACTGCTGAAATTCACTGTTAGGTCATTGCTTGTGTGGATTATTGGAGATCTATTTCTGGTGTGTCTGTGAGCATGTTTTGTCTCTGCCTACTTTGGATAATTTTATTAGCTATTCTTTGAAAATGTCATTAGACATTAAATCAGTTTATTTAGCTATTGTGGGCTAATCCAAACATACAGAATATTATACACTGCTTCTGACCTTTTCCTGTCATCGGGCTCTTTCCTTTGCAGACCTCAGGTGGTGGGGATAGAGGAAGGGCTTTAACCCTCTGGGTGTATTTTGTGAAGACTATGGGCCAGGCTGAAGGCACTACATCTCACTTTGCAGCAAGGGAGATGTATAAGGAGGAAAAAAGTCCAGGGTCTCCTTGTCTTCCTTAATAAATGCCTGGGTGCAGTTTCCCTACCTTTCAACCCTTTAAAAATGATGTAAAGCATCAAGATTGGATGCTCAAGACTGTGGCTAGCTAGCTGGCAGGATTTTATAGCCAGCTGACCCAGCTTCTAAAATCTGCTTGATTGAACATTACTTCTTGACGCCTTCCAGATTTTGGTGAAAACTCTTGCACAAAAAATCTTTTTAAACTGAGGTTGGGTGATTGAAGAAGCATTTATTTTAAAAGATATGAAGATGGAGTTAAAACATAATTTCCTCTATCTGTTCATTTTACTATTGCTACTTTTGATCTATATTCATTTCACAGAATCACAGAATCATTTAGATTGGAAAAGACCCTTGGGATCATCATGTCCAACCGTTAGCCCTACTCTACAAGTTCACCCCCTATATAACCTATTTCAAAATACAATTTATTAATAAATCTCTACTCCAATGGGTATTTTGATGGCATAAATATATTGTATTTGTTGTTAATAGAAAATTTTAAAGGGAAGAAAAAAACCAGAAGAAGAATGTAACAAAAATGTTGACCTCAATGAATAAAAGTTGGATGTTTTGTACTATGAGAAAATGAGATAATTATGGCTATAAAATCCTGTACTCAATGAAAATAAACATACGCGTGATGTGGAAATGGGAGAGAGCTATTACATAAGGACAGATTCACTGACATCTTTTCTCCATAATAATTCTTAATAATGTGGGGATATTGTTTTAGTTAAGGACTAAAACTGTCCTGGAGAGTGTGCCTGGAGTTTGGCAGCAGTGCAAGAGGATGGTTTACAAACATTCCACACCAGGAAAATATTTGGAAACCAGCAATGTGGTGTTTGCCACTATTCTGACAAGCAGCATTAGATGCATTTTTTGTTGCATTACAGCCATCTGGCAGGTAAGGGGGCCATTTGTGTGTTAACAAATGAAGATTTCCTAGCCAGTCTGCTTTGCAATCATTCCATATAAAATTTCATTTTAGGCTTTCTCTTCATTTGGGGGGGAAAAAAAAGTAACAAAACAAAAAAGCAGCGTGTCAGAATAAAGGGTTAAACTGTCAGTTGAATACAGCACAGTAACACTGCAAAGTAGTTAGAGCCATTGCAGAGTTTGACTCTTTGTTTCTAGATTTTAGAATTAATTTTTCCTTTAAGTGATAGCTAAATGGTTTTCTTAGATTGTTCGTGTGTTACAGAAACCGTATCAGATCAGCCTGTAAAGTTCAGCATTTTCTCCAGAATGTCTGAAATCCTACTACAAAGAGTCCTTGCCTCTTAGAGTCAGACACCAACTAGAAATAAAAGGCTGAAATAATAACACCACGAACTTGCTTTAATTAATTGTATGTTTCTGTACTTAAGCTTGAAGGGTTTAGAGTATTGCTTTAAAGACTACCTACAAAACTGGTGAATGAGCAGCCACTTAGGGTGCCACTTCAAAGAGGAACATCCAAAGAGCAACAGAAGGGAAGCTGCTTTTGAATTCTCTCAGTTCCTCCTGGCAGCCCAGAACTTGCAAAGGAAAACAACCTAGAAATGGTTATTTTCTTTTGTGTTAGTTACATAAGCAGCTGCCAGCAAATAAAACTGGAGGTGGAGCAGCTGTACAAAGATCCACTTAATGACCTGTGCCTACTGTAGCTGCTGAAAGAATCTTACCTGACTCTGTTTTTTCTTCCTGGCTAAGGGAAATTCCTCAAGCTG
>WUAM01000383.1:15512760-15650331 GCA_024336885.1 Actenoides hombroni | reverse complement strand
CTAGAAGGAGCAGCTCCATGGAAAAAGTAGCAAAGCTCTTTCCAAATTTTGCTTTTGCCTGGCTAACTTTAAAAGAAGAGAAATAGAAGACAAGAAAAAAAAAAGAAAAAAAGAAAAGTAAAATTCAGGACCCAGTTGTAGCTCTTGGTTGCACTGGTGCATATTTTTGAGATTCAAGCCTTCACGATTACTCCAGATTTATACCTTATTGCTGAAGCAGCCAAACAGATCTGGGTTTCTACCATTTTTTTTCAGTTTTGAGACGTCTCTGTATGCAGTATTGCTGTAGTTGGTACTAAAGAAGTAGAAAAAAACTATCTGAAAATGGAACCCTCATTTTTACAAGAGTGTTCTGTCTTTATTTTAGGATCAGTTGAATTTCCAAGAATTGTGCTTTCAGCTAACCATCCTGTGCTATTTTTAAACTTTGCCTCTGCAGTCATGCTGGAGCTTCCATTAACCAGCATCCAAGCTGCAGGCTGGTACTTTGCTCCTGTAGATGACAGCTCCCGTTGGTCAGCATCCCTTGTTTTGGCAGTTGTGCTCTTTGCCTTCCTGTCTGTGTCAGCCACCTGCTACACCCAGCCTTGACCTAGTCAGCTGGCAGGTTGCTGTCTCTGTCTGCTGCCTTATTTTCTTCCCACAGCTCTACCAATGGCCTTCTCTTGGCTTTGGGATTTCAGCTTGTGATTTACTAATTACAAAATTCTGGCACTAAATGTGTGCTTTTTCACTGTCTTCAGGTGTCAGCACCACTGCAGAGATGTTAAAGTGTAGTGCTGTCATGTACAGGATGATTAGGAGACCCCTTTGAGGGCAGCTATTACTGATGATATAATAGGTTAAAAAATACAGAGAGAATTTATGCATTTGGCAGTTCTAACCATTTCTTAACACTTGCTTTATGTGAAATTAGACCTGGAAAGGAGGGACTTGTAATAAATGTCGCCTGTGCCAAACTTCTACAAATTTTATCATCGTTACCTTGTTAAGAATTAAAAGTCAGTTCTTGTTGTCCAGAGCAGCAACTACTGTCAGACAATATGTAATGGAATTTTTTAAGAGCCAATATTGAAATTTAACATCTCGAAATGAGAAGCATCCATGGTAATTTTCTAAATCACTTCACTTGAATTTAGTATATATTACAATAAAATATGAAGATAAATACTAAGGTATTTTCATCTTATGGCTTTAAATTACTCTTTGGATTTCCTTTAAAAAGGAAAGTAAAGAAACTTTGAGTAGTGGAAGAAACAGAGAACTCTTCATATTGCTATCACTCTAAAGTATGACACTGAGAGAAAAATAACTTAGAAATAATTCAGTTTCCATGTTTAAAGCTCTGGTTATGTGAGTCCAGAATGCTTTTAAGTTACCCAGTTTAGGCCTTGATACAGCAAATTAACTTTAGATAGTTAGATGCGTATATAGAGGCAGAACAAAACCCCACTGAAATTAATAGGTCGTGTGTGGCCTGGGGCCATGTCTCGTACAGCTGTTTGCAGTGCTTCTGTTTATTTTTGAAGTGTTTTCAAATGCTTTTTCCAGCTAAATATATGATGTTGTATATATGACAGATGAGTAGTACCAAACTTCAAACCACCTGACAAAGTAGCTTTCCTTCACTTTGTTTAGGAAGATCTCTTTGATTCTGCTTGTATTTAAAGTGCGCTGCTGGGTAATCATGGAACACGTCTGTTTAAACCAAATTCAAAGAGTATCATGAACTGACACCTGCTTAAGTCTTTAATTAAAAAGTGGCTTTATCGCTAACAATCTCTACATACATAAGCAGAAAGTATCTGTGTTTAATGTGTACTTTGAACTGTCATTCATTCATTTAGAAATCAAAGATTTGTAAATGAAACACAGTATGCTAGACACGATGGTGTTTGACTGGAATTCCTCTTCTTGGCATAGACTAGTTTTCTTGATGCTGTCAGCCCCTGGGGAAACATTCTTATTAAAAATTATGTATAGAGGGAAAATATAAAAAGAAGGCTATCCTAAAGTTTATCAGCTATATAAAAAACCATATTTAAAATAGGCAAATATATACAGTGGGACATGTAGTGAAGAATTGCTCCTTGTTGGAAGGGTCAGCAGAGGAAATACTGTTTGTATTTCCAGATGTATATACCCTATAGAAAGAAATGTATTTTCTGTGTTTTTTCCTAACTGTGAATTTTGCTAGGATAATATGTCTTAAAATTGAAGAATTTAGTTAATGGTCATTAATGTTAGTTCATATTTTCATTCTCAAATGACTCAGCTTTCCTCTTCCAAAAGACCTCCCCAATGTTCTTGAAAAACTTTTTAGGATTGTTTTGGATAATTATTTTTTTTTGGCAGTTTGGGATGGTAAATGGTAGTAAGTGATAATAAGTATTGATTTTAACTACTGAAGAGAAAAGAAGAAAAAGAGCAACCTCTTTAGTTTTTACAGATCCATAATTTTATTTATCCCTACCTACTGGTGGCATCTATAATGATTTCCAGCATAACAGTATTTCTGATCCCATCTCTGCTGTCCTCACAATCAAGTTTAACATACTGTTTGAGAACCTCAACCTCTCTCCCAGATAGAAAACATTACCAATGATTGTTTTTGCAAAATGAACATGGTCTGGTCTGGTCTGGTCTGGCAGGAAGGGAGACTGAGACGTTGTAAAGGCAAGATGAAAAACTTCTTTAATTTGTGAGAGGAAGGAAGCTGGTAGGGGGAGAGAGAATCAAAGTTTATGATAACACAGAAATGGGTATGAATGGGACACAGATCTTAGCAGGCAGCAGGAAGGAGATTGGGGGCAAGCTGGAGATCTAAAGCTCCATAGTGATACGTGGAGAGGAGCAAATTGCGCGGGAGACACGGATAATGGAAGGAGCCCTGGCATGGCTGTGGATGGCAAGGTGACACATCTACAAGCTGATGGGGTGGAATGGAGAGAGGCAAGGGAATCCTTAGTATGTGTTGTGAGCCTGGCTTGCACAAGCTTAGAAGCACCTAACCCTTTTGACATACTCGTCTATCTCAAATTACTGCAGTGTCTGTTACGTAAATGTTGAGTTAAATTAGTAGCAAAGATGTGTGGAAATGCATCTGGAAAGGAGATGAACATTTCTTGAAAATGTTTCAGAGCTGCTGTTTGAGAGTACAATGTTAAAAGGCACTTGCTTTTGATTTGCTTTTGACCTTCTGCACAGCTCACCAAACTAGTTTTGGGCAAGACAAGACAGCACAAACAACTTTGGCTTGATTTAAATGTGGATAGCTGTGCTTGTAGGATGGACTTAAATTCTGAAATGTTAGGTACTTGGATATTTGTTTCAGAAACTTTCTTTCCCACTTATACTATGTTTTGTTTGTATTGCTAATTTTAAAATATTTGGGTTCTTGTTTGGGTCCCTGCTACCTGCTGTTTGTATTTGTATTTGCCTGCGCCAATTTATACCCTGATACAAAGAATCCAATGTGACAATCAAAGGATCATGGCACTTCACTCTAAGAAAGGTCAGAGCTAGCATCTCTATGAGCTGCATTCAGGGAAAGACAGCTGAGGTAGGGTTTTTTTTTCTTAAAAAAAAAAAAAAGTCTTTTAACTGGGGCACAGATATTTCACTATGAAATTTCTTAACGACTGTTGTCATTGCATGTCCAAAACTCATTAAGGTAAATCTTTATTTGCCTTCTTTTCTTCTGTCTGAACTTTGCTTCAAAAAGCTATAGCCGCCAGTGAAAGACTTCAGTTAAGATTTCAATTCAGAATTTGGGAGTCTGAGGCTAAACGGTATCTACTGCTGCTTTTCTGTGATTCTTTAAAAAACTATTGTATTAGCAAACCAATATGCCTATGATTATAACAGGCAGTGAGAAAAAGTAAAAAGACAGTCTGAATAAATTCTGGATGCCCTCTGTTTCTGTTATTTATAATCCTAACTATTTTTACTGGACTAAATCAATCATAGAATAATTCAGGACCTCAGGAGGACAACTCTTCAAAATCCTGCCCAAAGCAGGGTCAGCTATGAGATCAGACCAGATCCTGAAAATCTCTGAGGATGGAGATTGTGCAGCCTCTGGACAGCCTGTTCCAATGCTTGATTGTCTTAGTGGTAACAAAAAAAAAAGTATTCCCTAACATGTTGGAATCCATCTGGTTTTCATCTTCTGTCCATTGTCTTCTTTTGCCCCACCATGTATCGTTGTAAAGAGTCTCAGTCAGCCTTCTCAATCAGCCTCTTGTAGGTGCAACGTAGTGGTTGTCGGGTCTGCCTAAAACCTTGTCTTCTTTAGCCTGAGCAAGCCCAGTTCCCTCAGCCTCTCGTCACAGGGCATGTGTTCCTGACCATGGGTATCTTGGTGTCCCTCCATTCAACTTGCTCTGGTTTACTAAAAGCTATCTTGTACTGGGAGGTGGGGGACAAGACCATACAGAGAAGCATCATATTGGTCTTTATGCAGAAAAAGACCTTTTTGTAATTCTGTTAAGTGGAGGCTTAGAGAGGTTTTCCTTCATTTTGTATCTGGCCGGTGGAATCAGATGTTTTTAGCTGAGTGTCTTGCAGGTATGTGTACCTTAAGGGGGTCTTTTCTAGCCCCACTCTAGGTTTCGGAATCATGGCCTTTTTATTTTGTTTTAACAATGGCTCCTAAAAGGATGGTTCTCCAAGGAGCTGGAGACATGTAGTGTGTTTATGATAGGCCTTCAGCAAAGGATATAAACTAGAAGCTTGGCTTGCTGCAGCTGATATCTTACTCAAGATATCCTTTCTGTTTTTATACGTTGACCCTAAGATTAGTGTGGTTGAGTATATTGAAAGTAATAAAAAACAGAGACAGAAAAATTGTTGCATGTTTAAAAAAATCATAAAATGAAGGAGGAAGTGCATCATTTATTATAACACCATGTAGACTAATGAAAAACATATTGCAGGCTGGAAATTTGTTAAGAGCTGAACTCAGAAAGTTTCCATTCCCAAAACTGCCCTGGGGCCTCAGGTTGTAAGCTTGTGGCTAAAGAGGCCCTATGCTAAACTGACATAAAAAATAACTACTTCATAAACATTCAGCTCCTGTTTCACAATAGTTGGAAATAAGTTTTTAAAAAGTGTTACCTATTGATACTGACTGTACTTTATCAAAGTAAAAAGGAGGCAGTGCATTTATGACTAGAATATTAAATTGGGAATTAAACACTGGGGAGATGGGCACTGGGCACAAAAATGTAACTCACTGTGCGTAGGAGAACCTGAAAAAGATGAAGTGACTTTGCCGAGAGTGCAGAACAGCACTTGGTACTGGCAGAGCTGGTATTAACATAAAATAATTCCTTTCTTTTAGTCCTTTGCTCATTAACTAGAGTGGGGTGAACAAGTCCCTGCTCCCACCACTCTGAGCAGGTGCCAGCCCTTGCGCTCAAGCACGTTCTTCAGGCTGCCTGCAAATACACCCTTAAGAGTGCTGATGGTCTTTGCACCATCAGGCCTCAGATGGGTGGTATTCGCCCCTTAGAAAAGACCATTTTGTGTTTCTTCCCTTTTAATCTGTTTGACTTTCTTAAAGGTGTGTCTTTCCTGCAGAGTTAGCCCAAGCTGATTGACTGTGTGTTGGCTGGGTCTTTTCTCCTTCTCCCTAATCAGATGTTGTCAATGTATGAAAATCATTAGTGTGTGCTGTGGGCTTTCAAGCAGTTTTAACTGTCAGGATGGCCTGGTGGTAGAGCTGGTGGGGGGAGAATTACAGCCTCGAGTCCTTCACATGGATTGGCAAGAGGTTTGCAGAAATAGTGCCAATTAAACCTTCTGAGTGCTGATGTTCCTCTAGTCTGTTTCTGCAGCTCTTCTGGATGACAGAGGTTCCCCTGCCTGTCAAGGAGCCCTGGAGTGCCTCAGGAGCATGGGACACTTCCATGAAGTCCAGATTTCATAAACCTATAAGCATGTAGTAAATTGGATGTATCTTTCTACAGACTACTTAGGGTGGCAGGTTTGTGATCTTTGAGAAGAAGGTTGATCTGGGAGTAAATATCGCTTGCCTTACCTAACTCTTCATTGAGGACTTAGTGATCCAGTACCTCTTCATACAAGGAAATAGCAGGTCTACAAGTCCCAGTTTTGGTAAATATTTTCACTGTTATACATTGGTGAAATAAATGTACACAATCATAGTCACACTGTATTGCTATAGCTGTACTTACATGAGGTGCAGTCCAAGAGAATGTCAGTCTGAGAATGAGCCCCTGGAAGGAAAAAAAAAAAAAAAAAGGAAAAAGTGAAACAGTTGTTTGTGGGTGGTTGAAAGAAATTAAAAGAAAACTTCATAAATTCTGATAAATACAGATCATGTTCATTTTATCATCTTACGTCTCACTGTGCAATGCTCTGGGTAGTATTTACAATATACAATGTTTTGATCCACTGATTAGAAAATCTATAACGTAATTGTTTGTGATGCTTGATGCTGAATTGCTGCATGTACTGACTTGACTGTAGCTGGAGAGTTGATAGAATGAATGTATCACAGTGGTGTTGATGGTTTTATTTACATCTGTCAGGTGAATTGATCAGGGTCTTGAATAAAACCTGTAGATTCATCTAAAAATAGAAGTATCAATTCCTTCTCTGCATTGAAAATGTAATGCTTGGTGGGTTAAAACTGCCACGTAACAGTCCTGATAATGAAATATTTGTTGTGTAGTATGATCCTATGATAAATGTCAGTTTGGTTTGTTATTGTAAAAAGTAGTGGTTTTGGCATATGGTGTTACGTTAATTCATTCTGGTTACTGAGTATATAGTTGCTCTTTTGCATACTGTGGGGAAAAACTATGGAGAACAAGTATATTTCATTAAGTTGTAAAAAGAAAAGTATAATTTATCTGCTCAAAATTTGTAACCAGTATTTCAGTATGTAAATGTAATTTACCTAAAGGAGAAGAAAAATTAAGTGAAGCACTAATTTCCCTATATCTTTCAGTAAAAATAAAGTAAATATATATATAGGGATTAAAGATGCTTAATTGTTTCAGCTTAGATAAATGACTGAACAGTAATATTTGGAGAGCAAGAAAACTTTTAAGAATAGATCAGTCTCCCCTTAAAAGAGAGATTAACTACTTCAAGGGTACTTAATTACGACTGAATTTTGAAGTAAGCAGAATACTTTGTTTGGGAAAAAAAAACGTTTTAAGATAGCAGCCTATGCCGCTTTGTTCTTTTTATATTAAGGTTTTATCAAGAAGTGCAGTAATGGCCTGTAAAAGATCCAATCTCTTTCTGGTGCACATTTTTCCTTCCCCTTTGCTACCATGTGTTACCGTCAGAGCTGCCCAGCTGCCCTGCTCCCCTTGGCCTCTCCTTGCCCTCTGTTTGACATATTGTGGCTGGCGTTTCAGGACCCAAGAAAAATAAACAGTGCAACCGAGATTTTGCTTGCAATTTTAGTTTCATAATTTGATAGAGAATAGTAAATGGAAGCATAAACTGTTACTATTATGTGGTCGTGAGCTTAAGAGAAAGGGATTTCCATGGCTAACATGTATTTGTGGTGTGTCATGCAGGTGGAAGTCAGCTAACACCATCTTTGGTGGTCTTAAAACTACACCGTGGCAGCTGGCTGTTTGGTCACAGTCTCTGGCTGGCCTCTCTTCTTGAATGTGCCACAAATTCCTGCAAAGAAACAGCGGATCTTTTCTGTTTATACTTTTGTACAACGTGCTCAAAGACCTAGCAAGGCAGTTGCCCTGTGCATTAGAGCAGAAGATGGATGTGGAGAGCTCTTTTCCTCTGTGTTTGTTAGGTGGGAAGGAGAGTGTAATTAGTTAAAACTGGTGGATGTGAAGAGGTCTGGCTGGTACCTCTGACTGCTGAAGTCCTACCTGTGGAACAGCTGTAGTATGTTCTGGAGCTCTGGGAGCTCCAGCCATGTGGGGACAGGCTGTAGGAGATGGCTTCTCCTGACTGATGCAGACCTTCTGTGCCTAAGTTGTGGCTGGTGGCTGCATACCCATGTACATATAGATATGACTAAAACTAGACCTGGGAATTGTTGAATCCAACTGGCAAAGATGTGTAAACTTATTCATATGCATGGCAAGGTGCAATGTTGAGATCTGCATTGCAAGGACTGCTGTCATGTGCTCGCAGAGCTCTTAGGTGTGGGTTGGAGAAAGTTCCTGTCCACGTTGGTCACCCAGCAGTCATCATAAAGAAGCTTTCCTACTGCTGACCTACTCTGGATTCACAAGGATAACGTGTATCTCCTAGGCTTCCTCCTTAGTGACTCAGTAGCACTTCTGCCTGATTTGATTTTCTTGCTTTCTGATCCTCGCTGTTGAAGTACAGTTTCTTTTGTGTAGTAAACGATGTTTCAGGAATGATTAAGTCACATGAATCACAACTGAAATGCTGAGCTATACACACTGCTCTTCACATCTATGAGCCTGTGGAGAAGAGTAACAAGTTTTGTAGTGACAGGTTTAAAGTGGGTTTGCAGTTTTGCTGGGAGCTGAACCCACTGTTTTTTGTCATTTAATGTAAGCAACTTGACTGGAATAAAAAGCTGGTTCATCAGTTTGAAGCTGCAGTATGGACAGAGCATGAGCACAGTATTGCTAGATGGCTTAAAGAATGGAGTTTGTTTTCATATGTAACGCATAATTTTCTTCATGACGCCTGTGTTTTATATCCTAAAAAATCTAAATCAAAAATTGTATTAATCATATATAATTCTGAATCACAGTCTACAATTTTGCAGTGCTGTAATTAGGAAAATTGAAAGAGATAAGGTGAAGGAGCTGTGTAGTGAATGAAGGCGTTAATTTCAACATGTGTTTTAGACTATTTAGTCCTACCAAGCAAAAAGCAATGCATTGCCAGCACAAACCAAGGGCAGACAGTTAACTCCCACTCCCTGCTCCAGACCAGCATCGCAGGGGATACCGCAGAGCTCAGACTTCACTAAAATTAATTCATTAGTTCACACAGTAGCATGCACTAGAAATGTGGAAGAAGATATAAATCACTGTTGCAGATTGTCTTTTAGCAAGGAAAATCTCTTATATTCTGCATGTGAATATAAATTTTTCTCTACAAAAATGTTTTTATCCTATCAGGTTGGAATACAGTTTATAAACTCACGTAGCGGTTTGTGAGCCAAGAGTTCAGGTCTTTTTTTCTGTGTGTCAGGACTCTCCACAGGCTGAGATCTGCAGGCCATCCAATACATCATTGTTCACATTGTACTTCTCTTTTTTTTTTTTTTTTTTAACAAGTCTGAAATGTTTTCCTTGTGTGGTTTTGCAAACCCCCCCTTTTTTTCTCCCCGAACAGCATGAGTCCTATCACTAGATCAAATTTAGAATTCACTGCTTCCAACAATTGTCTAATGGATCCACATGTTTACACAGCATGACATTGGCATCCAGATAGTGTCATGAAAGTCTCCAATCAGCACTGCTGTTTAATGCTTCCTCTCTGCTTAAAAAAAAAAAACCAACCCACTCCAGGCACAGTTCTTCTGGTATTCAGGGACGCAGTGAACGGTCCCTCTACTTTCACCACCAGTATTGTGTCACAAGATTTAGAAAACAAATGTTTTTAATCTGCTGTAAATGAAAAGGTCAAGTCTCAGGTATCATATTAATGTTTATTGTATCAATCAATCAATAGACATTAAAATGCTGCTGAATGGGAGACTGGAAAACAGTATTTCCAGACCCAGCCTTTTTTTCTGTCCTGAGATAACCAGATGGAAGTAAAACCTTTATCATAGTATATGCCCCTCCACCAGCTCACGAACTGCTGCCTTGCTACAGCTCCCAGCTCCTTCTCCCTGCCACTGTATCTGTCTTGGTGTTGATCTTTGCATTTGTGTAGCCTGATGGTCAATCAAGTCACTGAACTGATCTTTCTGAAAACAACCAACCTACCAAGCAGCAGCTCAGTCACTTGGCATTTGCGTAGCATGGGAAGACCTTTTGAAATTAACTTGCCCATGTATTTTGCAAAGTGTTTAATTCCCATTCTCTGTGATTGGAGGTAAATAAATCAGTAGCAATTACTTGGCAGAAACCTCCCACAGTCGTTTGCTCTGACGAAACCTAGTCCCTGGTAGCATTAAGTGAAGGAAAAGGGCTTTGGCTAGGACACCAAAACCTTCCCTTTTTTTAATGGTCTCATGGGATCTTTCACTTCCACACAAGCAACTGCCTGAGCTCGCCAAGTGGTCTTGATTTAACATTGCTTTATGAACACTACTTGTTCCAGCTGCAGGATGTCATAACCTCTGTTTCCTTAGCTTAGATTTGAAATCTGGAGCCATGTGATCCATATGAACCACAACTGCCCTTGCTTTAACTTGATGTATTTGTTTTGAAAATGCCATTGTTCACTCCAAGTTTTAGCTGCTAAGCAAATTAAGCTGATCTGCACTGGTAAATGGGGAATGCTTACCAGCTTGATTAAAATAAAAACAACCCTGAAACCTGCAAAGAAAGCTGAAGTAATTTTTAACTCATCAGTGCCAATGAAAATACTTCATTAGTGTAAACTTAAAAAATGCAAAACTCTTTTTCAATGAAAAAGTATAGATTGTCCCTCTAAGTGTAGCTCTGATGCAAAAAAAAAAAATTCCTTACAAAAATAATGACATGTTGTGCAGTATTTCAGTACAGGGCAGCAAGCTCACAAAAAACTGTTGCTGCAGACAAGATTCTGAATAGAGGATGATGAGCAGAACTGGGGTGGCTTTGCATTCAAAATTCGATTTTATGTGGGCTCCTGTTCTTGTGCAGCTTAGAAACAAGCTTTTGGATTTGAAGTAAAGCCAACTGGATTTGTAAAGATGCTTATCTTATTCTCTGTCCCAGTTCAAATCACCAGAAAGTATTAAGGCTGACAAGCCTAACTTGATATGCTTCTCAATTAATATTTTTATGCTAGATTGTAGCACGGATCTGCACAAATGTTAGGTTTGTAGTCACTTGGCTAGTATTTCTAAGTGGTACAGGCTTGCTGCCTTTACTACTGTGTTGTAGCTCTGTATGTCATCTCTCCCCGGATAAAGTCACTTTAAATATTAGTGTCAGACTTTGCATGTAACTTGTTGTGTTATGGAAATCCTAATTTCTCTAACAGAAAAGTTCATTATGGCCCTAAACTTTTCAGTTCTAAGTTCCTGTGTACAGACAGTGTGTGTCAGCTCCTGTCAGCTCCCTGTTCTCAGCATTTTGTCTCCCATTGAAATGCATGTGTTTAGCAGGTGAGTAGGGTGTTATTTGGTGGGGTTTAGTTTTTTTCTTTTTGCTTTTTAAGTAACTTAATCTAGAGTAAACAGGGAGAATAAATGCCGTGCCACATCCTTTCTGAAGATATTTGATGGCATGCTTTAAAAACGTAAAATTAAAAAAACCCAAACAAACATGGAAAACCAGTCTTTGCGGTGGCTGTAGCCTGCTTAAAACCAAAACAAAACCTGCAAAAACCTCCTCTTATTAAAAAAAAATTAAGACATAGCAGAAAAAATGTTGAATCACATCAAAAGTCTGCATGTATGCACCATCACTGAAGGTCAGCCTAAAGTGCCAGTGTGACCTGTAAGGTTTTTGTCATTACTTGTTATATAAATGAAAATGTATTTACGGGCTCTAATTTGTAGAAATCTTTTACAATTAAGGTTATAAATGTCATTATCTAATTGCATTCTTTCCTTGTGCATTTTCTAACAACCAGTTTGTAGTGGTATGTTGTGAAGTTTCTCATTTATTTATTCATAAATTTTCAGAGAGACTAAGCAGACAGTTTGAGAGCTGGGATGCTTTCCCAAATATAGTTTAGAGCTCTTGGTCAATCACTGAACGGCTTCTGCAGCCTGAAATATAAGTAGCCCCAGCAGCACCTGCTAGTACAGCATGTACAGGATGCTAAGTTTGGCAAATCAAAATTTTTGTTCAGCTAGCATGCAGCCGGATCAGTCTTAGGGCATCTGCAGAGCTGCTTCTAATTGTCAGGCGTATCTTACGGATTGGGAAAACGTTGAGGAAATAGCATTCCAATACTGAAAATTACAATACAATTAAGATGCAATTTCACTTGGATTAGACAATTCTTCTTGCTGCCAAACTGCATGGACTGAGCAGGGTATTTCTTCTTCTGTTTCTCCTCTCTCCCAGGGTAATGCAGTATACTGGTTCTGAGTTTGGTGTAAGACAATGGAGCTATTCCAGATTTAAATGCTGGTTTTGGTGTCTGAAGGCAATACTATGGCCCAGGGACATCAGCCAAACTCCTTAGCAGGTGGTTATGTAACCAGCTGGAGCAGTTTCATGCACTTCACCATCCATTCTTTTTTGACAGTAGCTTCTGAAAATTGTTTATGGTACCATAAGGTTTAGCTCATCCCATTCTATGTTATGTGCAGTATCCTAAGCTTGTAGGCTGATCTGATTTTGTTTATATTAACACACGTACACACACACGCGCAAAGCTTACACTTCACATGTTGTAAGCCAGCCCTGAGAGCTGACAGCCAGAAGAATGCTTTCTCTCACCTCCCAGCAGCCAAGAGGCAGCGGGTGCTGCTGGGCTCAGTGGCCCCGTTGCTGGCCAGGCAGCTCCCTGAGATGGACCGTGGGTGCCTCCTGGCTCGCTACCAGATTTGAACATCGGCATTTGCTCACCAAGCAGCTGGGCCATCTGAACACGACCACCTCCTGACATGCTGCAGCTGGGGTGTCAGCATTGCCTTCCTTTCTGGTACGTGCCTGATGGCATGGGATTATTTCTCAGCTAACCTGCTACTGCGACAGAGAGCAAGAGAGCTGTCTTTGTGTCTTTTATTAGGGATCAGCATTACTAGATGTAAGGACTGTAGAAGGAAGGCAGAAGAAAGGACAGCGAGTGCTGCAGCGCTTGTGAATGGGGAAGACAGAAGTGGGTTGAACTTGTTGTTGTGACAGAAAGGAAGAATGGGATTTTGCAATGGGAGGAAGTGGTGTGGTTGATGTTGCTCCATCACAGTTCTCAGTGGCCCACCCATTTGTTTTGACATAAATACCTGCTCTGGAGCTGTGTGGAGGCGTGAAGACTAGACACATACCTTCAGACTTGCGGTCTTCAGGGTTTGTTAATTACTCTTTGAAGCCTGCCCTGGATGTTTTAGTATTTTGTTTGGAGACTTAAGCATTTAGATTTATAATTCTGCCCCTCTAGCCATTTCCCTGATTTGCCTTGCAGAGTAAACATGCTTTCATTCTGTTTTCCAGGCTTCCTTTTCCTTTTCTTTGCTGTTGGCTTAATTTTGAGATACAATGTTCAAGACAGAGGTAGGTGTCTCTTTGGAGTGAAAGAAAAAAAAACAAACAAGAAGGATTTGAGTGACCTGTTTTCTCTGTTTAGAAGCAACAGCTTGTTTTTCAGTATTCTGTAAGTCCTCAAACACAGGTCCTGCCAAAGGCTCTGACTTTGACAGCAGCAGTGCTTAGGAGAACGTGCTCAGGTTTTCTGGCAGTGCTTACAAGCCACTTAGAAAAAAACAGGCATATTGCTTACAGCAAGTGCCCGGCAGTTTGGAGAGCATTGCTTAAGACAAATTTGTAAAGAATTTCTTTTTTTGTGGTTATAGTTCTCCATTTTCACATCATCTAGAGTGGGCCCAGTTTCCTCAATCTTTGATATCTAGGATCTTAACAGCAAATCTGTAATTAATACAGCTGCATTTAGAGGCTAAGACATTTGCAGTGTTTATAGCAATAATTCTCTGTGTTGCACAGTGTGGAACTCAGCGTGTTTTAAATGTTCTCTGCTTGTGCATGTACAGATTTTTATAGTTGAATTAAAAATTTATCACATGCTGGGTCTCATATTCCAGATCTGTTTGTTTCTAAAGCTATACACAGAACTTGGACTAGGTCATAAATTTCTGTAGATGAAATGAAGGCTGATTAGAATTTTAATATTAAGGAAGGAAATGTCCCTGAGTAGTGCACTATGGAGCAGAACAGGCCTTCTGTTAATACACAAGAGTATTACTGTTTTCTTGAACTTTGCCTTCCAAGCCAATTACCACTTGTGCCTAGAAATCACAACTCTGATGCCTCCCATTTGATTATGTTGAATGTTTTCCGTGTCCAAGTTTATATCATTTCCAGTAGTAAAAATGATCCTCACTATAAAACTGCTAGATAATATACTCCTAAAATTGAGTTGTGGGCAGTAGTACATGGTACTTGTTGATAAACAAAGCAGAGTCATGATGGTATATCAAATCGACCTAGTTCTGCCTCTCTTTAAAAGAAATCAAGAGGTTTTTCTTGTGGCACGCTTTTCCTGTGATAACATTTTGTATGTAGCACTCTTTGGGATAAGAATGAAGACAAAGCTTTCAGTGTAAATGAATTTTTTATTTTTTTTTTTGAGTCAAGCAAAATACCAGGAATCTATGCTGTCGGCTTTCATTTAAGTACTTCTGTGATAGCATCATGCTCACAGTATTTAATGAGCTCATAGGAGGAGTAGTTCCAGCCAGCTCCTTTATCAGGGTAAGCCATCGTAGCTCGGTATGTGTCCTCCTGTGTCCTCTTCCCCTGCCCTCTCTGGTAACTGGATTGAACTAGATGCTGCATAATTCTCTGGGTCTGTATTACTGAGCCCTTGCTGCACATCTTTGCTGCACATTTACAGCAGAATGTTATTACTGAAGTATGGAATCACATTCTGGTATTATTACATGAAAATTGATTCCGATTCCTTGGTATTTCAGAGTGTATTATTAGCGTAGTACAACTAATCATTTTCATACAAGGGGAATGACAATCGTAGCCTTGCCTGGATGCTGTCTGTATTTTTAGGATTGTGATGCCCAAATATGGTGGATGAACTTGGCTGCTTCTACTGCTGGTTTCTGTGGTTTTGTTTCATTGTCCAGAAAAAAGTGACAATATTCTCAACTCTGTAGCATCCATCACCAGGATTGGTGTGATGTCCAGTTTTGGCAGGAAGAGTGGCCAGCATTTGGCCCTGTAAGTGGTATAGCAGACTTCGTAGTTTATTATCTATCTTTAAGAGGTTTTGTTTATAGTTCTCACAACATTAAAACGTCACAGTAGTGGCACAGTCTGACATATTTATCCCACTCAAAAGACTCGATGGTTTATGCACAGTCTTTTATGCAAGTAGCTTTACTTCAGATTTCTTCCCTTTTTACTTTGATCGCTTGTGTAATGTGTTTGAACAGTATGTCTGATGGTGATTCTTTTTTGCGTTCCATTGAGTGCATTTGATTCTGCAGCTGAAAGGGTTGAACACTAAATGTTCTTTTCACATGTGTACATAGCAGCATTTTAGTTTTATTCTTGCAGACAGAGCAAGGGCATTCCTAGGATTTAAGGCCTGATAAAGTCATAAAAAAAATATAGCAAACCCAAAAAGACTAAAATAGAAATGTGTTTTTAGAATTGGGGGTATTTTATACTGTAAATCAGAACAGAAGGAACAAACTATATCAGCCATAATATTGAAAATGAAAAAAATTAAATTATTACACTTTCATCCCCATTGTAAGAACAGTATAGCAGTACAGATGAACTCTGACTTCCCTAGTGCATTTCTCCCCCTGATATTAGCCCACAGTGTTTCAATAACCAGGAATATATGGGTTTATGGTGACTTGGTGTAATGAATCCAGTGCTGAGAAAGAGAGGTGTATGCAAAGATTTTTGTTTTCCCCTTTTTTCTTAAAGCAGAAAAATGCTCCTTTCCTTTCTAAACTTCCAAACTGGAACAGTATTTGATAAGCTGGCTCCCAGGGTTAAAGTGCCCTTCGGAGATCCTTTTTGTAGAGCATATGAATTCTTTTGTTTTGTTGGTTGCAGATTTTAGGCACAGCACAGCAAGTTTAGTTTAGTTTTGGTATCTGCATTAGACACAGCATTGCAATAACGTTCCTGTTAAAGGGTTCTGTAGTGATTCAGTGCTGAATGTGCAATGAATCTGCAGCTCTGGAGAGACTTGTTCCTGGTTCCATGTGTTATCTTTAATCAGGAAACATTTTGAACTGAGATGCCTTCAGATATAATATGAGCAAATACAGAAGTTCAGACCTTACTAGACAGTTTTACAAGCTGCAAGGGAAGATCTGATTGTGCTTTTGCCTACAAACACTTCTTATCTGTTGAGTTACAGTTTTTAATTACAACTGTTGAGTGATTTTGTCACCCGTGTGAGCTGTATGAGCATTCAAAACTGAGTTACCATTACAGGTTTTCCATGATTTTTTACTTCTTCCCCTTCCTCAATTCACTTCAATCAGAAGCTGAGAAGAAGGGAGCACAGATCTTGAGCAACTGGAGAGAGATCTCTTCCTCAGTAGACAAAACCAGAAAGCCTGCGATCCAGCTGACTTCTCATACCAAAAACTTCTCAAATGATCTGGGCATCATATAAAATGATAGAATCAAACCAGCCAGTATGGTTGTACTTAGCACTACCAAAATCAAACAGCACTGCTCTTAGTGAAAGACACCTAGAAGGTCTGTGCTACATCATAGACTACGAGCAGTGTTCCTAGCACTAACCCTGGAGATCTTCCCACTCTCACTGGTAGCTGCCCTGCTGGACATGGACATGAACCAACCAATCAACTGCAGAACCAACCGGGCACGTGTGTGTAGACCAGAGTGCCCCATGAGCACTGGAGGAATATTTGCAGCTTTGTCAAAAGTGTCTCCACAAAAGAGTTTACGGAAGAACTGGTGGGAGTACAGGTTACACCTTCACCCATCATTTCTTCCTGAAGGATGATGGTATGTCCAATGCTTGTTCTGGTAAAGCCATCTAATTCTTATAGTAGTAGTTTCTAATGACTCATTTCTGCAAGATCACTGCCTGAGAGTCACTGCAAGCCAAATACTCTGTGAACAATTATCCCAAGAAGTTATTAATTACTGTGGAGCCACTACAGCTCTTTAAAATGTATTGCCTGTGCTGATACCAGATACTCACTTTCCACTTACTGTGGAGCCCTTTGTATTCTGGATTCTGTGTTAATGAAGGTACTGAAGTGCTGCTGTGGCTTATTCCTCATGCTGCTGGCTATCACATACAGACAAGCATGGGAGATGGAGACACAGCTACAAAAGACCCTGCTCACCAAGCAAGTTAGATATTTTGTGGTCTGCTTTTTAAAATTCAGATTATCAGTCTGGAGAAAGAGCCACACAAAATTTTCTGTCTTTGTAGTGGATTTTGTGGCTTCCTATTTGCAACATTTTTTTGTGTGTAAATTTTTGCACTTTGACCAAGGCAAGACTGTTTTTATGACTTTACTTCCAAAAGTGTTGAAAGCCTATGTTGCTGTATTATTTATTGTACAACACTTAAATGACAATTTAAAAGTTTTTGGACAGAATTATGAAAATGATTACTATTTGAGATTGTTGCAATACCCCGAACACTAAGACAAATTTGATTGAAATCCAAATACAGATCTTACTCTTAAAAAAAATAGAAAGTAATGGAATCTTTAAGGCTTTTATTATGGGCGAAAGATTTCAAAAGCCTTTAGAGGTCTGTGTGGTCTTTTATATGGGTTATGTTTCTGACACCTCTCAATGTGGTGAACATTCAGGATCCTGATTTCAGGACGTCTGATGCTTGCTTAAATTCCTTTCCCAGTGTCTCGCCTTCATACGATTATTATCTAAACTGTCTCTAGTTAAATCTTGTTGCAATGTAAAACCCTATCTCAAGGCTTGGTCTGAACCAAATTTTCAGGTTTTTTGTTGTGCAGGTACTGAACTGTGCCCTGATGTGAGGGGAAAAAGATCATCTGCACAGGCAGAGGCAACCTGAAATGTGTGTAAGAATATCATAGATGTGCATGGAGACAATTAGGAGGAGAACAGAGGCTGAGCATTTCTTTTGAACAAAAGGACATATTTCACTTGTGACCATGACTAGAAGACACCATGATTCCTCCAGATGTTACTTTTACAGCAGAAATCATCATGAAGATCAGCTCATATTTAATACCTAATTCAAGGGTAAAACCAGCACCTGAATTAAGGGTAAAACTAGTACTTAAACTAGTTCTGCTTATTTAAGTAGTAGATGAAGAGTGTTTTGCCATATCAGTTCTTACATGTATTTCCTAGGAAAGCACTCAGATTCCTAAAGCATTTCCCATTTACCACTAGAGTCCATCCAGCAATAATCTGTTAGGAAGGGTCTAATCTGAGACCAGGTAAAAGAATCTTAAGAGTTTGTGAGCATAATCTAACTTCCGTTCAGTGGTGACCAAAAGGGAAAAAGTCCTTTTAAATTTGTTCTCTCACTAAATAGATAACTAGCCAAATGCATTTCAAATATTTATTCAATTGATCAGATAAAGGTTTAGGTTTAGAAAAGAAATTAGCCTAATGTCTGGAGAATTAGATATTTTGTTCCTGAACCATTTCTGTGACCAACGACCCTAAGTACTTTGGTCAAAATAGAAGACCCTTCTGATGAAAATTAGTCTGACAAACATTTTTGCAACTTTGATAAGTCTTACTGTTGTGTGCTTTTATATTAAAATAGCACAGTTGTGATGCTTAAATTCTAGTAGTTTCACTAGGGAGTTGCTAGTCTGTTTGTAGTGCTGTCTAATGCTTGTAATGTGGATTTTTTTTTCTGAAGGAACTGAAAATATAAAGAATAGTTAAAATTGCAGTGTTTTATTAGTCTGTCGATATTGGGTGAAATCAGTTTCATGTGCTTATATGGAACACTTAAGGAGACAACAAAGTTGCATAAAACAAGTAAACTATGGAAGTTCGTACTCATTTTCTTTTACCCTTTTGCTTTCTAGGCACACAAATGTGTCAGGCTTAAGTTATTACTTCTACTTACTTTTATATTAGCTGCATATTTTTGACAAAAAGATAATTTGAGAGTTGACCATCAATTTGATTTTAAGAGAAACACATTTCCAAGTGTGTGGGATCAGAAGGCAGAGCAGTCTTCTTCTTCTGTCCTGACACTAAATAAAAATGGTTCCCAGATGGAAATTCTCGATGTTTTTATTTTTTTATTTTTTAAGGGGAGTGTTTAATTTAGATGTCTGGTTACCTTCTATCTCAATGGCTGTGCCTCAATATCCTGGTAATATTTAAATCATTAGTATTAGATGCCATTCCTCTTCTTGTTCTTGAAGTAGAAGCTGTGAGCTCCTTTTCTGCACTGTTATTTTAAGATTTTTCTACTAAATAGCTAGTAATGTGAGCGTACTTAGAGACACATAGGCATGTAAAATACATTTCTGCATGCTTCCTCTGACTAAGAGTTTTAAGTTTAAAATTAAAGTATTTTCAATAAGATTTCAAGTTCTCAATGCATTCTCATGACTGCTCTGTTCTGCTGATAGCACAGCATATCACAGCGTGTATCCACTGTGAGGTTACACACTTCAGGGATTAGCGCATGTTCTGTTTACATAATTATGAGCCTAGAGTTGCTAGAGTTTGACTTTTAAACAGGGTACTGCTGCTTGCTTTGAGTAATTGCTGAACTGAATCATGTCTTCAGACAAGATGCAACTTCAAGAGAAAATGCAAAGGGAAGGACAGAGGATGGCAATGCGTATTCTTCTCTAACAGCCTTGGCCACACCTTGTCATGTATTTGTATAGCATATGAAGAAAATCTATTTTCTTTATTAGATTATATATCTTGATATAGTTATGAGTATGGATTATTATTAGATGGTAGCATTTGTTTATTAGATAAGTAATAAATGCTAAATTTTATTTTTATCTCAGTCATCATCCATTAAACTACTGGAGCAGTTTAGTAATTGACTGCTGCTGTTACCCATCCCAGAATTAGCAAGCAAAACCATGACTTTCTGCAGCAAAAGCAAAAAATTGCTGCTTATGTGTTTGTTGGCCACTGATCAGTAGATAGGGAATTTTCTTGCTTGTTCTAAAATACAGCATCTTTTCACTGCAGTTATAGCTTGAAAAGGCTAGAAACCCTGACAACTCCAATTGGAATTGACCTGTTTCCCTGGCTACTTGTCTTCTGGCCATGCTTCAGAGTTTTTTCATGGGCAGGAAGTCGATGTATATGCTGAACAGTTAAACACTGTGACTCGAGGAATAACAGCTCTAACAGCCAGAGACCATCATCTAAGGGGAGAAAATAGTTGAAGAAATAGCTCACCTAAGAGGGTGAGGAACAGAGAGAGACTTCTCTTTTATACTTATACTTCCGGTATTGGGAAAATATGAGTTCTATACAGCATGAAAATTTATAAGTTGCTATATTGGTTATTGATTTACAAAAAGTTACTTGCTTGTGTCTGCAAGAAAAAAATCTTTTTCAAAACTATCAAATACCTAGTGAAGGTTTTTAGTCCATGTTATTACAGTCCTATTGCAAATGCTTATCCTCTGTGTAGAAGGAAAATGGTTCTCTTGGATTCCTAATAGACTGATTCTTGTCTGATGCATTTTGAATAATAAAAATATAAAGCATGCATTATTGGTAGTCTTGGGCTAAATCACAAATTAGAAATCATACATTTAAAAATACCACTTCATTGTTTGCTTTCTGGTTTGCTTAACTTTGAGAAAATAGCAGCTGCCTTCTGGGTGATGTGCTCTGATTCCGTACTCAACATCGAGCATCCGCATCTGAGTCACAAGCAGGGAGAGCTGCTCTTCTCCCTCTGGAGGTATTTCTGTTTACATGCTCTGTCTCCTGCTTGTTTGGGGAGATGCCATTTTTACTCTGGACCATCTCTCTAAACATAGAAGAACAGCTATCCCAGTCGTATTCCTGATGTGCTCAAGGGTTATATGTCCTCCACTTTTCTCATGTGTTTACTTTTGCCTTTGTTTCCCTTTCTTCCATTGCACTCTCCCTTTGTGGTATTTCACATGGCTTAGCACATCTGTCAACTTTTTTTTTTTTTTTTTTGCTCCTTGTATTACTCCATCTATTGCATAGGGTTCCCACTCCTGCTCTTTGTACTTCCAGTTCTCCTTCTGTTCTCTCTTGCATGTAAACATTAATTTTTCTGACTCACTTCAGTTTCTTGTTCCTTTTTATTAAAACAGTTCCCACTCCCTGCTGTCTCCTTTGTCTAGTTTTTTCGCAGCCTCTGACTGAGGTCATTGGAAATATTGTCACCAGTCTTGATAATAGAACCAGACTCTTGGTGATTGACGCACTCTCGTGCTTCATGGGAACAGCCTGTGTTCAGGCCCACAGAAGCAAGAATGATGTTTTCCGCCTTTGCTAGGACTCTACTGTTAGTTTGAAGGTAGGGGGAAATAGTTGAAAGTCCCAAACTGCACAATATGTGGCACTCCTAAAAAGCAGCAAATAGCAAAAGATCTGTGATAATTAGAGAGTCGGCAAACTAAAATTCATTATGCCTATACATAAAAGGTAAGATACACATAGCCGCATTATGTATTTTACACTTTATATTTATTAGATTACAGATACACTTATATTTATTTTAAGGAATGGTGTCTTCAGCCAGAGGCTGCAAAAAATTGCATCCCACAAGCTGCACATCCACTTGCTTCCACCTTTCTATCATCTCATCTGTTTGCTGGCAGAAATATTCACAGTGAATTGAATTAAGGAAGTGATTTGGGTTTAAAGGGGGCGGGGGGATAGAGAGGTAATTTTAACCCAGATGAATTTATCAGACTGTACAAACACTTGTGCCAGCCCAAGGAAGAGGTGGGAGAAAATGGAGAGTGTGTCTTTTGGCAGCAGTGCTAACATGCAGGTTTAAATTGTTCCTGAAACTATTACCTGAGATTCTTTTATTCATAAGTAAAGCTTTCTTTAGAGCCTAAACAGAAGTATTTGGTTGTGTAATCTTTCACTGTAAGCAAAATATACTGCATCTAATTTATATGCATATTGTTGTACTGCTGCAAGTCAGGTGTGACTATATTTCTTCCAATAAGTTAATTTCTTTTATATATAATGTGGATATTCTAGTGTAAGGCAGGAAAGGAAGAAATCGGAGCTCTGTGTAATGACATGAAGCTTTTAGGCATATAGAGAGCTTAAATGGACCCGCAGCTGCTTAACATATGCCCTCTGCCTGAACTCTTTTTATCACTAGGTATCTGACTTCTCTCAACATATAAAAAGTTGATGTGATGGATAGCTGGTTATACAATATTTGTCAGGGTGAACTGAATCATTAAGTGTATAGATTCAAGAATATATAAAAATAAAGCTGAAAGAACAATAACAAAAAAAAATAATCTTACATTTTTCCATTCATTAAGCTTACTTAAAGCAACTTTTTGTTTGCTGGAGTTAGTGGTTGCTGTTTTTTCTAAGCAGCAATTGCTGAGTGATTTAGAGTACATCTCTGCTCTTTTGTTTGGATTTCATTTGTGAAACCATTTAGAGTTATAAAACTGTCAACTTAAGAACATTCGATGTATTTTGCCAGTGAGGGCCTCATGTATGCAGAGCTTGCATTTTTCTCTCCATTTTGTGTGCCATTTCAATTCTTCATTACATATCACTCTTCTTCTTTGGGCTGCTCTTTTAGAACGAGTCCCATGGCCTTCTTTGGAGCAGCAAGAATCTTCAAAGTAATTATGAAATTGCATCTCAGATAAGTCATTAGATAAATGAATGTTTAAGATCTGCTAACCACAATACCTTACCCTTGGCCAAGCCTAGCCTAGCGGTGTAGTAATAGAAGACTTTTCTGATGCTTAAAAACATGGGAAATTTGTGAGGCCTGTCTGCAACTAGAATTGGATCTAAACGTCTAACCGTTAGAAAGCATAGACCAAAACTGTCAGCTATGTTAATTACAGAAGTTAAAACACAGTATGGTACCTTTCTGAACTCTCAGATTCCCTAAAATAACTGCTAACTAGGAGATGAAAAATGTTATGCCAGCTGTATTATCTACTACTTGGAGTTTTGCTCTCTCTGTTTCTGTTCTGCAGAATTCCTTTGGTGGCTCATCTTGCCTTTACATTGTGTGGAAGGTGTAGGGCCCAGATCTATCTTCACTCTGCACGAGGACCATCTCTTGTGGCCTTCCTGCTGTGTGCAGGAAACTCTGGAATGTCGTCCAAGTGGCTTCATGTATTTATTTCAGATTTTCTGTTCCTATTGTTCAGAATGTGTAGTGGATTTAAGGTACCAAGTGCTTAATAAAGTTATATAAATGTTAGTAGGACAAATCTAGAATGAGGGAGGAGCTGTATCACCTTGGAGACTGAACAGTATCATGGCTAACTCTTTAAAGTTCTTTGATTTAAAAAAAAAAATTAAAAAAAAAATATCTGAGCAGTGTTTCCACCTTGTTGAAGAACTCCTTTTGTCGTATGTGTTTTGCCAAGCACAGCGGGGGCTTTAGGCTTCATTGCCACATTTCCTGAGCTTAGGGCTCCCTGCAAGGGACAGGGAGTGTAGAAGGCCCTGGGTGGGATGTAGGAAGCAGTGTCTGTCAGCTCTGTTTGCTGCCTTGGGCTGTCCGAATTGCAGCGACGTTGGACAGACATATAAATGTACAAAAGAGCTGACATGCAAAAATGTATACAAATGAAAATAGTTTGGGGAATGTTTATCCAGTTGGAGGCTCTAGGAGCTATAGCCCTTTTTGATTTTACAGATGTAAAAATGAATACATGAATACATGAAAGAAGAAAATGTAGTTCTGTGATATGTTGTTGTGCTGAACACGTGCCTGAAAGTTAGGAATTTTTAAGCTGAGAGGTTCCACACTTGGTTTAAATTTATGTTACTTGGGGCAAGTTGCAAAGTTTGGCTTAAAACTGTGCCAGCATGAACCATACTTCCTGTCATGAAAGCTGTCTGCAGTGTTTGATGAATCAGATTATTATCTTTCATTTCCAGTTGTATCCCAAGTCTAATCATAGCAAGTTCTGGGTGTAGAAGTAAAAAAAAATAAAAAAATCTTGTAAGCATTTTCAAAGCCAGGAAAAGCATGAATCATGCTCCTTTTTATAACTTGAAAGGTGGGCTTTATTGTGAATTTGCACCTCTCATTGTTACTGGATGCCTGGTTGGACATGTACAGCGGGAGATAAGTCAGTACTTCAGAACTACATCGGATTTTTTGGAGTCAATTAATAGAAGTTTTAAAGAGTCAGTGACAGATTTTATGAAAGTATTACATGAATGAAGAGTTCATTCAGAGAATCCGGAAGAATTATGTGCAGAATGTCCAATGTTTGATCTTTGCTATCTTGAAAGAAAAATAGGTGTTGATTTTCCTGGGTTCTCTACCTTGTCCAGTGTTCCCTAATCTCCTTGACTTCCCATTTCAGTGACTGTGCTGCCTGCATCACCAACAGGATGTCTCTCCATTTCCACCTTAGGACCTTCCAGTGTGATTTTTAGCTCCTAATATTCCAAGTGAATGTACTCATTTCTAAAGAAAGTTTTAAAAAAAGAAAAGGAAAAAATGAGAAAATCTATTTGTCAAACTTGTTTTGTTTTCTTTTGGAGATTGCAGTTTTATTTGAAGTGTTTTAGGAAACATCTTGATGTTCAACAGAGAAGTGTGATATCTGCTTTTTCATAGTACCAGGATGTCTCGTGTTAAGCTAGAATCTTAATTTTAATATTTATTTTAGTTTGCTTTTTCTGCTTCAAAGTATGTTGTCTTGCTTGCAAGTAAAAAGAATGTGAAGCTTTTCTGTTGTCGTTCAGAAAAGACTTCTGATACCTTGACTTTTCTTCCAGATGAGTTAATTTAAAAAAAAAATAATTCTTGGAAATGAGAATTTCCCTTGAGATGGACCTTCCATTTGCTATTAATCTCACTCTTCCTTTGCTCTCCTTTTTCTGCCAAGCATAAACTACTTTGCTTTCAAAGCATCACAACCTATTCCCACTCTAGCCATTATCCCATATGTGCTATGGAAATGTTGACTCTTCTTTCACTAACAATTCAAACATTTACCTTTGACAGTCTGCATTTCCTAATGAGCAACTCCAGTGCTTTTTGCTGTGCTGCCCTGTGTGCAGTGAGGAAGCTACTGGCTGCTCCTTACCTTAAAACTTTCCTTTCTTTTGATCCCTGCAAAATTATGTGATAACAGAACAGGTATGTGATAATCTTCCCATCAGTGGGTTGGTTCTTGCTTGCTTGTATTTTATGTTATTCTGTCTGTAATTATCCACTCTATTTCATACTTTACTTTAAAATTATGTGGGCAACTGCCATTTGCTGTTGTGTTTATACTTGGCTCCTGGAAGATATAAAATGTAACTTCTGCTGCTAAAGCTTGACTTTGAAACTAATATGACTTGTAACTTCAATCCACATAAATGATACTGTTTATTTTATAAATATGTGTAAGATACTTCTTATTGAAATGTAGATTAGTACAATTTTATTTCAGGATAAGTGCGAGGTGTCTTAATTCAAAATAAGCAAACACCACCAACACCTTGTTGTGTGCTGCTTTTACAATGGTACCCTTAAGTGTGGTCTGTTGAAATACAAACAGGTTTTATGGAACGTTTTTACTGAACAGTCGACAGGTTTTAATTTAGGGTCTTAAATCATAATTGTTTTTCGATTTTCTGCTCTGCCTCACAAAAGCATAATGAGGGCACACCTGATGCTATAAAAAACAGATGTCATTTCAGTATTCCAGGACTGTGTGATAAATTTGGAGAGTTTAACTCTATGTCCATGATACTAACTCTTATCAGAGAGCTCACAAGAACAAAAAGCATTTGAAGCATTTCTAAATAAATAGGATTTGGGAATGGACTGCACTTTAATTTCAGAGACTTCCAAAATGCTGAAAATATGGTTGGAATTTTCTTAAAGAACTTCCAGGAGACCATGTCAAACTTACAAAGAATACATTCAGATTCTTTCTTCCGACCAGTTATGTTCAATGAGACAGTGCTACTTGCACTTGATCATATTAATTGGAAGAGCAACAGGCAGACCTGAAGGAAAGCTGGATCATGTAATTCATGCCAACTCTTAGAAACATGATTCCTTTCTCTTTGAGGCAAAACTTCTTAAAACAGGACGTTCAATGGGATCTGAACTGTACATGAGATACAAATGGAGCTTTATAGTACTTCTTTCTTTAAACAAGTTTAAATTCTGCGTACAGGTGTTCAAAGGTTGATAGAAATTAGGTACATTTACAAGAATAATCATTTCACAGAAATTGTCACAGTCAAAGTCACCTGTGTCTGGTTATTACTGGGCATAAAGTCAAATGCAGAAATCTGTAATGTCCATCACATTAATTCCCTGTTTTGTGTTAAAACGTCTCCCTTTTCATAACCAAACTTAGGGTCCAGTTCTCTGTCTCCCAAACCATTTATCCCATTGTAAAGAAAATCAAGAGGCAAGACATGAGTTGAGGGTGATACCCTTATGCTCAGTTGTAATGGACAGTTGAGGGACTGCTTGTGTTCTGGGTGTTGTTGTGGGTGTCTATTTTAGGGTGAAATGAACACATACTGCTAAAGAACCGATTCCTGCCCAGTCTGTTTCATTGAGTGTCTCCTTTTGGGTCTTGTTCATCACAAATTGAAAATCGCATGTTATGCATACATGTATGTGTGCAGTTGGGTGCATATAAATATATATATGTATGAAATAAATGCTGGACTATTTAGTTAGTTTTTTTAAAAGATCTTAGTAGAGCAACCTATAAGTGGTGCTAGTTTTATTTAATAAGAAATGAATGAATAGAAGTTTTGTTGAGGTCTGGGAGAATACAGAGTGTTTGAAAGCAGAGTGTATATATACCAGCACATTAATGCCTTCTAACTATACATCCTGTTGAACTCTGGAGCTGGAGCTAATGACAACTTGTTGGTAAAGAGGTATGAAGTTCTTTTTATGGGGTTTGATGGCTTTTTTGTTTTTAACAAAAAACGTCTTCCTGTTTGAATTATAAGGAAAGCCACCTTTCCTAGGGATTGAGAGCCATTTATTTTTCATTTAATAATTAGTTTTCTGCTTCACTGGCCTTTCCCATCGATGGGGAAAAATGTACTTTCTCCAATTGTATGTTAATTGTGTTCCATTTTTGAGACAGAATGGGTACATTACAGAGAAGCTGTCAATTTGAGGCTGAACAAACTAAACAGACTCAGCTGAAAGAATCCAGTACTGTGAACATGAACCACTGGTGTAAATAAGAAAGGAGATACCTTGAGGCTTTGCAGTATTCAAGAAGTGTCAGATCATGCTCATTTGAAAGGGATGGCAACACCCTTTTCCCACTAGAGCAGACACAAGTATTAAGTTTCACTTAATATGGGCTATCCATGTGTTTAGCAGACACTGATGTTTGCACTTTTATTGTTGAATTTCAGCATTTTTGGAATAGCCATTCAACTTGTTTTGTAGAATGCCAGATATTTACCTTCATAAAGATTTAGATAGGTGAGATTAAAACAAAATGTTTCTCCTTTCACCTTTAAAAGAATTTAATCTACTTTGCTGTTACAAAACCTTATATACTGTTTTCAAAAAGTTTTTTTGCCAACGTATGTTGCTGTAAGGACAACTGGCATGAACTATTAGGAGCTCTTAAGTATGGTGAAGATGTGATTTGTTGTTGAGGACAAAGTACTCCTGATGATATGGGACTATCAAGACTAGTAGAAATGTGAGAAATAGGTTCCTGTTAGTTCTGTGGAAACTCATACCACTTAGATTCTGAAAAAAGCATCACTATGAAGAAAAATACCCTGCACTCTTCTTTAAAGATAATATTTTATTTTTTTTCTTAGAGACTAATGGGGAGGAATATGATTTGAGCTTCAGAATGTCAGTACAATTAATATGCATTGTCAAAGTACCACCTAAGCTTTTCTTGTTTGAAATTTTATGGAAAGATTTCTATGAGTTCCACTGCATAAAGATAAATTTAGCTCCAACAGCAGTGCCAAACAGGCTTGTTGATTGGTGTGGGAGTGATTGCTGTGATTCCTGAACTTCGAAGGTGTCATTTTGGCAAAGGATCTGTGCAGAGGGAGGGAAAACGTGGTGCAGATTTTGAAAATGTGAATTGTGGGTGTCTGGATATGCCCAAAAACTCTTATGGGGCCATATTCTGTTATGAACCACAACTTTGTTTTTTTTATTGTAAGTTATTGTTCTGTAACTATATCTTCTATAATTTTGTGACTGTTTTGTGTGAAGAGTTCAAAACTGGACTGATAAAATCAGTGTAATAACTTTGTACTATTAAAATATTGCTTGATCAGAACAGTTCGTGCTTTAAGAATGCTCAAACTTATGTACAAAAATAAAAGTCCATCACTATTGATTGTGAAGGTGTTCTCCAGGTCACTCTTCAATTGTGTGGGTCATTTCCATTTCCATGTGATGTGAAAATAATAAAATCACCCTTAAAAGGCTGTGTATTCGAAAGAAAGAGCAACATTGCACCTGCTGAAATACATATGCACTTGCTGTACTAAATTCTATCATTCTGACTGCTGGTACTGAAATCGAGGAGATGCTGAGAAGTGTCTTCTCTCTACCATCAGACTCACCCAGATTGTTTACCCTACAGGTCTGGCATAATATGGTGCTGAAACACTCAATTAGAGGCATCCAGCCTGTCCCCAGCCCTCTCTGGCAGTGAGCATGTGTGTTGCTGTCAACATCTGATGATGACCAGCATGGAAAGGGCCAGGCATGGTTGCTCATGCTCCACAGGCACCTATTTATTATCTGTTCCAGTGAATTTCTGCTGCCGCCAGAAAAGACCTATCATCTTTTTTGCTTGCCTTGCAAAAGGCAGGCTTTGATTTCACCCTTCATGTCTCACTGAAGTCTAGCTAGATCATCTGAAGGTGGCCAAAAGCTTGAGAAGAAAATTGTGATCTCCAGCTGTGATCTGTGTCTTTCCCATTTTTGTAGGGGTAGCTGTATAAAACCTGCATGCATTAGGGTAATGGCAGACTATCCACATGCTGGGTAAGCCTGTATCAGTCACTCCTAAACAACACGCCAGAAATCCCCCTTGGCTGTGTTAATGTGTAATTGCCAAGTTCTTTTTGACAAAATAATCGGGCTAGCCCCTGTGCAGGCAAGTTGCTGTAATTCGTGGTACGGATCAGCACGTGGAACGCGGTGCAAGTATGTACTGTATGTGGCTGCTATGGTGATTAAAATACATAAATAAAATAGATAAATATGGACCACATTAGAAATTCATTACTGGCACTCTCTCAGATCCCAGTCGGCCGCAGCGTGTGGTGTCAGTTGTGTTTCCTTACTCCGAGCAGCCCCTCCTGGACTGTGAGCGGGAGGTCCCGGAGGGGCTGGAGTTACGCAACGGCCCCGTCCTACCTTGTCAACTAGCAAATTCAATGCAAAAATGGTAAACAAAGGGCTTTTGTGCACGTTTTATAGTTCAGTGAGGATTAGTGGCCCGACACGATTTTCAGACGCGACAAGCTTAGTGTTAACTCTCCCGAGGTTAATGAGGAAGGACGTGGGGCAATCTGTAGAGGATGAAGCGAAGGTCTCGCTCCGATTTCGGACTCAGTATGAATGGCTAAAAGCAGGTTCTGCTTACCTGGGTCAGCGCCTCGGTCACGTGCTCCCTAATGTTTCAGCTGCTTTAGGATGCGGATTATGATCTCAGGCACTCGCTTGCAGTCCTTCTTGCACCTTCAGAGATCCCCTCCACCGTGGTGGGCATCCTCGCCTGTACGTGGGCTCTGGCTGAATCAGATTCCTGCTTTTCTTCTCCTTCTTGCCTTTTAGCATTCTCCGACCGTAAAATCCATCCCTTTTGTGAAATGCAGAACGATGCACTTGTCCGAGGAAGTTTTTCCAGGCGGGATTCAGATTCCAAACAAGCCTTTCATTTCCTTGGCGCCGGGGGGAGAGCGCAGGCAGGGAGGCGAAGGAAAGTGCTCGCTTCCTTTAAATCCCCACCAGCGTCTTCCCAGCGCTGGAAGCGAAGTAGCTTGTCATGGTGATCTTCAGAGTTTAACTTTAGCAGGGGGAGGGAGAAAGTGGAAAGCAAACTAAATGCTGTAGTGGAGATTTCTCTCTTCCCCCACTGGGCCCCTTGCCGACTGTTTTTATTGATTTCAATCACTGGAGGCTAGCTGGCTCTCAGAAGAAACACTGTGTAATGTGTTCTTTCCTGGCTTTCATTAAAGAAACTCAATGCAGTGCGGTCACGCTGCCGAGCTCTCCTGGCAACCTGCCTACACCCTGTGGTACCTCTTTCATTGGAGGAGATCGAGCTCGTGGTTTGGGGTTGTTTTATTATGTTTTTTTAAAGTTTTTTTTTCTTTTTTTTTTTTTAATTCTCCAGCAAGGATTTCAAAACAGCCTGTGCTCTGCTTCTCCCTCCTCTCGCAGCCCAAGCCTTTTTAAGCTTCAGAAGAAATTGTCAGCACCCCTAAAGGGGACGACTTTGGTGGCGATGAAAATGCCAAGTGCTGCGACAGTCTCGTGCTCCTTCTATTAAAATTCCTCTGTGCATTTCTGGGGAGGGGTTAAAAGGGCTGCGTGTAAGCCACAGGGATGTGGATACAAATGATTTCCAAGAGCTTTCTTTTTTTTTTTTTTTTTTTTTTTAATTCCATCTTCTCCTGATTGGTTAACGTGGTTTAATTAAGGGTAAGGGAGCGAACAAAATCCTTCAACAAATATGTGAAAATTCTTGGCAGTGCTGTAGTTGCAAATGAAGCAAAACTGCATTCCCCAAGCCTGCAATCGTGGTGCTGTCTTAAATATTTCTGTTGTATTCAGGGCTGTGTTACTGGTGGAGAAAAATGGGACTAATTTATGGCCTAGACCTTAATCTGCTACGGTATCTATTTTATAGGAGCAAACAATCTATAACATGGAATTCAGCGAGCTCTGTAAATTGTATTGTTCTGTGTGCCTCTAAAGGCTTTCACTTAATTTAGTAAATTGTTCAATTTCTTCTTATTCAGCAGTTCCTAATGATAACGCTTCGTGTGTGCTTCAGAATTGGCTGTAAATCTGTGAAACATGTAAAGATCAGAGAGTTGTAAATTAAGCCTGGTTTCAAGCTAATAAAGGTGAAGCTATTCTTAAATTACAGCTGCAAATTTAGGGTGCTACCTGATTGCTTGTGAGATACTAAGATACTACAGCTGTGTACACAAGGATGCTTTTGTTTTTTAATAGAAAAACCCAAATACATTTACACAACTACTAAAAGAATCCTTTCCTGGACGCTAAAGATAAAAAGCTTGTTCTTATTTAACTCTGGCTTCCTGCAGAACTTGTTTGAGGCTTTTCAGCCTGGGTTGCATCTACAGAAACCTTTCCAAATCAACTTCATGTAAGTTATTCCCAGTGTTTTTCTTGTCAGGAGCTGAGATTCTAAAAAATCTAGGTTTTATGAAAAAAATTTTTTTTTTTTTCCTGGAGCAACATATAATTTAAAAAAAATAAATCTTCCTCTGTAGTTGCTCAGACATGATATAAGGAGATGTACTGCTACGAATGTTACTCTTTGTTCAAAATTTGCTTTCTGCATGGTAATGAAATTTCATATGCCCTCTCTGGTCATACTTCTTTTCATAAGGTGCTTAAAGATGGAAAATAGTTATTTAAATTAAATATGGCCATGAATCATTTTATGTAAATTCTATTGCTGTAATTGTAGCCCCATTCTTTGGCAAGCCTCAGATAGTAAATCATTTGTCAATCTTTCTTTCATGAACCCTGCATCTAAGGCTTTGCCAGCCTTTCTTCTTTGTAGATTTTGAACTGTGTTTATAGATTCCGCTTTTTGTTTTTAAGCTGGCAGATGGCCAGTTACTTATCTGGGCTCATATGTATTGTGTAAGACAAAAATGGAACCTTTTGCATGCTGATATGCACGGGGCATTTTTGGGGCAAAAGGCTACTTGTAAGCAGAAGCTATTACATGATGGGTCGGCAGCTCCTCCGCAGCTCTTGGTCAGAGAACAAAGCCCCTTTTGACATTTCTGTGTATTAAAAGTTACGAAATAACATAAGCTTAGTGAACAAACAAGGCAATATAATGCTCCTACTATGAAACAAGTGGTATCATCCATTTCCCCATCTTTTTCTTTTGGAGTTCAAAAATTTGACACCCTTTTTATGTGTTTATAATTTAGTCCTCTAAATTTCTGGTGTTTCTTGCTTTGCTGTTGTACAGATGTGTGTTGCTACACTGGTAGAAAAGGATGAAAGTTGATTGGCTTTTGGAGGAGCTGGATTAGCTGATACTAATAAATACTAAATTTGGTGTTGTGGCTAGTCTGTGGTTACTGTTATGGGTTTGACAGCAAAGCTGAACCCGTGAACAGGGGGAAAGTTCAGACCCACACAGGCGAATCCCAAAGGCAGATTTGTAATAAATGAGTATTTGGTTCATTGTGGCAATTTTCCAGAGTTTCTGACTCTGTCAACCTTATTCTGTGCTGGCAACAGACAACTAGGCATGCAGATGTAGGCATCTTTGAAATGATGGTGAGTGAGGAGGAGGAACAGGAGTCTTTAGAAGATGCCTTCAACTCTATGCAAGTATGAGGTGGTCAAGGACCATTGAGTAACTAAATCTGGAAACAAATTTGAAAGTGCACTTACTGCTCTGTTGAAATGCAGTGTAGTTAGTGTGCTGTTAATAACCATCTCAGTACTGGCTGCCCAGCTATTGAGGTTCATAGTTCCCTGGTAGTATAAGCTTTTATGCAGACACAGTTGCTGAAAAACTACACCTGTTTGGTTTTGACACTCTTGCTGCAGAAAAAAGGGTCAGATATCTTCAAGAAATTGTGTTTTGGGTACCTCTTTCTGCCAGTTTCTCTTGCAGTTATAGTTACTTGTTCTGGATTGCTTAGCAGGAGTGCTTTATGCTATTCGATGCTTTAAGTGAGTTTGAGATGGCTCCCCTTTGTGATGGGTAAGCTCATATCTAAAGATCACTTCCAGAAGGTTTTAAATTTGTGTGGTTTTTCCAGATTACAAAGAATAATGGAAAACTTTAACTGGTATCTAAAATTGCCACAGCTGAAGCCTCCAGATATTTTGAGTCAGATGTCTTAGACTATTTACGGTATATTACCTTGTTTATGTACAATTCAGAAATTCAGAGACTGGCAGTGATAAAAGGCACTGTTCTGGCAGTCACAGCACTTTGCATGCAGAGGGACATGGTAGTCTGAACTTTGAGAATTTGCTGAGGATGTCTGAGTTCTCGTCTTCCTACCCTTGAAAAGATGACAAGGGTTTTTATGAGCGTAAGCGTTAAAGATTTGTGGCTCTGTCTTTTACTTAAAATATGGCATCCAGTGGCAATATCCCTTTTAGCACCTTTTCAGGCCTCCTGGAAAGTTTCCAAGTGGAAGACTCCCACCTCCTTAATCACCAGAAAACACTGGCTCTCCTCTGAATGTCATTCATTCAAGTGTACTGACCTAGCCTGACCTTGTTTAGATTGAGATCTAATGAGCCCACGATCCAAGGTGGTGTGGTAGCTCTCAGCAGGCTTTGCAAATAAGCAAGTGTTGTGTTTTTCTGGATGCATGTGGTTTAAATTTATCACGTCAATAAACAAGTGTCTCACATGCTCAAATATGGACTTTACAATGTTGTAGTTAAGACTTAAATTGTAGCACTACAAATTGTGATGTCACTTAATAAATATAGAAGGAGACAAGGTGGAATATTTATGACCTCAAAACAATGAAGTCCTGTTGGTTGGGTTGTTTTTTTTTTAATTTAAATAATGACACAGTACCAAAACTCTTAATCCAAATGGCTCACAAGCTTTGGACACATCTTTCGGGAAAAACAGTCACACTAATGTTCCAGTGAAAGCAAAATTTAAAAATAAGGCTGTTGATTTAAAGAAAGGCAAGATGCATCTGCAGAGTATCATAACAGAGACCATCCAAGTTAAAATAAATACAGCTAGGCCTTAAATTCCAGTGAAAGGTTTGGGTTTGTTTTCTTTCAAGTCCCAGGTTTTGTTTTTGATTGTGTTGTTTTTTTAATCTTGTGATAAAACCACCCTCAGCTTCGGTGGAAAATATACCACCAATGTAGGTATTTTAAGAAGCACATAAAACTTGAGGCTTTCAAATTAAAACTCAGTAAATGACAGATTGTGGTATGTGCTACTAAGTTAATCAAGTTGACTTGTCTGGATGAAACAACCAGGAAAGTTGTTTGAGCTGTGAGGTTGTGAGCGCTTTCACAGTATGTGTGCTGGGAGTCCCAGACAGAAGCTGGATGAATCCAATTTTCCTTGAATGATGCTGTGAGCTAGCAGAAGGTACCTCCAGCTGTAAATCCTGACTCTTTCATGCCCGGGACAGCCCCAGCCTTGCAGGGAGAACAATGCTCTGGTTTCAGACAGCCCACAGTGCATCAATTGCGATGTTGGAAAGAAACGCTGTTAGGGCTCAGTATTTATGTTGGGACCTACGGGGTGGGAGCAACTTGTTTTGTTTTTAATGGAGCAGTTGGGGAGAGGGATAAAAAGCTTTTTGATACTGCAAGGAATGTGTGTGGGGGGGGGAGGGAAGGTATAGAGATATGCATTTACTGTAAGTATGAAGAAGCAGAGGCCTTTTTATCAGACGGGCTCTAATGATGTGCCACAGTCACTTTATTTGAAAGCTTCGTGGCTCACAGAAAAGTAAACAAATTCATTACATTATTTTTAAAAGAAGATTAACTGTAGTGTGTCGTCTGTTGGACAGCTGCTGTAGTAATCTTTTACAAACACTTTATAAATGACCACCCTCAGTGTTTTCCTGGGCTTTGTGTGGCTGGATTGTTATTTTAGTAAGTACCAGTGTGGCTTTTCAAATGAAAACGTTGTTTCCTGTGTAACAATTACGTACCTACCTTCACCCTAAATATTATTTTATTCTCAGCATGAGTTATAAAATCTCTTCTATACAAATGCAACATCTGTTGCTTTTTGGCGTCTGTTTGCACATGAACGCTGGCTTTCCCATAAAAGTAGCTGAAAAGTTTGCTAAACAAAAAAAAAAAAAGCAAATCCTCTTTACTGTCCTACTTCCGTTTATTCTAATTTCTTCTTTCTTGCCTCTTTTTCACTCTTTGAAAACAGAAAATTGAAAGGATGAGTCAGAGTAAACTTAAATGGTACATAAATTGACACTGGACAAATGTTTAGTACTCAGCAGGTGTCTGACAAGACTGTGTGCAAGGACTGTCTTGTTTAACCATCCTTTGCCTGAAGATTGGCAAAAATAATGTTTTATTTAGCACTGTGTGGATTTTTGTTTGAAAGCACTTGAGTAACACTAATTTATATAACACAAAGGTTTTGACAGTTTATAAAGCGTTTTAACCAATCTATCCATAAAGCTGTTGATCTTGTGCATTCAGGTTTCAGTTATGGGTTCCTCGTACAGGTGAGGAAGGAGCAAGGGGAGAAAGAAGAGTGTTTGGCCTCCATGGATTGCCAATGCTCTAGCAGAGGACTTCACTTGGCAAGTTTTAAGCTATAGTAAAGCTGCTGGATCTGAACCAAGTCCACTCTGTGAATGTAATTCTAGTTCTTGGAAATGTTGGTGGCAGTTAGACTCCTTTGTCTTCCTCAGCCTTGGGATGTAAGATGCTAATACGGCTGCCATAGGCATGAGTGCCTCCTCTGGACTGCCTTACTCATCTCTGCATGCTCCACCTTCATCAGCTTGTAGTTAAAGTGTTCAAGAGACATGCAGGTTTGGCAGAAACATCAGCAAGTGTACTTTATTTATTTTGAACAGAAGAATTAGGGATTTAAATAACTTAACAACACTTGTATGCAATCTCCCATTTTCCTGCCCTTACCATATAGGAGTCTGCTTCAAAGTCCACTTGTACACAGATAAGGGTGGGCATTTCCTTTCCTGGGCCACTTTGCATCTGTGCCATTTCCCATGCTGTCAATGGGTGGTTTTTCCCTACCCAGAGACCCCATCTTATAAACATAGCCTGGCCTCGCAGGGACCTGTTCCTCGCTCAGGTTGTCTTAACAAACCCAGTACAACTGTTGATGAGAAAGTGGAAATTAATGGAGTCATTCACAAATCATTAGTGTTTGCACCACGTTTCTATCACAACTCAAGTTTCTGCAAACACAGTTTCCACGGTGTGCTGACTGCCCCGTCTCTTCTTGTGAAATGTCACGAGTGGGGTATTTTAAAAAGTCTTGGCAGAAGGTGCTGAATATGGTTAGATTCAAAAATGGGAGCCTGACAACCTATTCCAGTCTGAACCCATAATTTAGAAGGGTGTCAATGTTTGCAATTTTGATTTGGCAACAGATGACAGTAGGGAAGTAGTCCAGCACGGTAAACAGGAGTGCAAAACCCTGAGCTCGTCACAAGAGCTAACACTTCTAGTATTTTTGCTACTGGATTTCTGTTCTTAACATGGAAAAGGTGGTGATATTTAAATAGTCCTTAGGCATTCCTTCAGTCTGCATTTTATGGCAGTGCCTGATCCATAGAGGTGGCTGAGAAGCAGTAGTTTTTTCAACCACGGTGAAGGTATCGAAGTTTTATCTGGGACTATGTGAGATCTGTAACTGTCATATACGCTAAGAATTAACACCACCCCAAGACTGGAGAATCTTTGACTTGCTTTTAGATGTTTCCAACACAATACAGTGTAAGAGTCTCGTTTGCAGAATTTGATACTTTTTGTCATTGCTCGATTTTTACTGGGAGGTTGCACAGAACAGGTGGCTTCATAGTGTCCAAATCCCTCCTGCTTCTTGAGGTGCTTCTTGAGGTACATAGAGGTTTGGATACCCAGAAGCTGCTTTGTCTACAGTTTTGTAACAGCCTGTGTGTGATGATCATCAGAGCAGTTGGGGTGAAGGTGCTCAGATTATTGTACTGCTGAGAACAGTATAATCATCTATAGAGGGCAGCTCTACAGATATCTCTTCAAGTGCAGTGTTTACTGTTGTGAAGTCAACTTTCCTGTTGACTTGAGCAGAGTAGAGAGGTGGTAGAAGTATAGTGAACAGTAAAATTACAAAGTTTCTGGTTTTAAATATTGCCTGTGCCCTTCAATTGCATTCATGCATATTTTGTTCTCTTTCCTATACAAATATAAACATTTTATTTAAATGTTGATTATTTCAGGTAACAAAAGAAGAGGAAGAACTTACTGCAGAGGAAAAGAGGAAGCTGGAAAGAAAATTAAAAAAAGAACGCAAGAAGAAAGAAAAGCAGCTGATGAGGGAGGCTGGAATCTCTACTAAAAAGGTGGAGCCCAAAAAGCCTTCAGGATCTGAGTTGGCTCTGGCCTATTTAACCAGGTAAGAACAGTAAAACTACTGCAGGTGCTCCCTCCAGAGTAAACCATGATGAAAATCCAGAACAAGCTGAACCACGTAATAACACGTGAAAGGAAATTCCTGCAGTTAAGTCCTAAATTAATGTTTCATCTCAGGTGACACCCAGCATACAGTTGATCAACCCATTGTATTTATATCACAGGAACAACTGAGAGATGTTAACTATGGTGCAAACACTTTATAGAAAGACAACTTCTGTCCTGAAGATCTTACAGTTGATACATAAATACCTCTGGGTTAGATGTACTTAAAAGGATGAAAGACATATTGTGGAAAAGATTGCGTTGAGGAAATGGGTTTTGTTTTTTGAGTGCACTGTTCTAAGCAAAGGAGTTCCAGTTTTCTTTTGATATAAGCAAATTGCATGAAGTGGTTAAGCGTTATGGAATCTGAATTTAACCCTGCATGGTGTTTGGGTATTTGAAAATTAAGATGGGATTATGCCACTCTTTTAAAGTTAATAGTGTACAATGACTTATTTTTGCATAGCAGAGTATACAGCAAGTACAGTGGCTGGTTTCACATTGGAAGCAATTACTTCATCTAGTTAACACACTTATTTAGAATACTTTAAATTCCAATATAAAGCAAAGTGTGTGGTTAAACTAAAGAACTACAGCAAAGCATTCATAGTACCCTACAGACAGTAAGAGTTCATGTATAAACAGGACGATACTATTTATTTTTTTTCCAAACTGCAAAATATACCCTGTCTGTAAGACCTCCAGAAGACTGGCGTGTTACAAGTAGTGGGTTACCCTGTGGAGTAATTCCAGGGTTGTATCTCTGGCCATGCTCAAAATTGAAGCATCCAGACTGTCTGAATTGTTACTTACTGCTCTCAGTGGGGAGGGAGGAAATTAATTGCATTCCAGGCAGAGGTACATGTGCATTTTTGTTACATAACCCTCAGCATGCAACGATAGCAAAATGACAATAATAGTTTTGATCTGGGAAACAGCTGGAGTCGTTCACCACTGTTTTGAACTGCAAAACTGACAGTTAGCTTTGAACCATCTGCTCAGACTGTACTCTGGTATGTGTGCTACTAAGTGGTGGATCTCTAGATAATGGATTTCAGGTTTAGAAAGCAAAGCAACAAGCTGCGGGGTTTTGCTTGATATTCCACTGTTATCTGTGTGGATTTTTACCTTGTTAGGTGAAAGAATATGAAGCTCTATTTAAACTAATATTTGAACCAATTTGATTCAAGTTTCACTTAACCTGTACCAAGTTACTTGAAATAGTAAATCCTCTATGTCATTTGGTCTTGTAATACAAGGATTCCAGGGGCTATATGTACAGCAATTGGTTGTGAGGGATTATTCCAGCAACAGACAATTTGAATTTTGTAGAATTAACAGCCACAGTGATAAGATGCTGAACTGCCAAGCAAACATAATGATAGACACTGTTCTGGATGCAAATGTGCTGGCACCATTTTTCACCATTGTAAATGACAGAAAATCAGCTTAATCCTTTTACATCTCAAATGTTTTTTCAATCCAGCAAAACTGGAAAAAGAAGCAACTGGATTTGAAGTAATCGGAGAAGTAATGTGTTAGCTGAGGAAGGGAAACTAAAATCTGGGCTCTGGAAGTTCATTACAAAACCCCCAGCAACTTCAGCGGGTCAAGGATTTCAGTTTATGTGTTTTTGTAGGACTACAGGCATGAGTAATATGTGGGAGGATAAATTAATCTTTTAGATGCAAGAGATTAATATAATTGGTAGTGAACAACAGGGTGCTGTGGATTTGTGTTTTGCCCCACCTGCAACAGAAAGCCTTACATGACATACAGGTTGCTATGTGAAGTGGCATCTTAATTCTCTGATGGTATGTGAATCTCCTGTAGGACAGGTGGAACTTGAAGTACTATATGGTAACTAAAAATGTCATTTTTAGTTATTAAGAAACCTTTCCCAGTATAGGAGCACAACCATATGAGGCTTTAGTGCACACCAGGAAATTACTGAATTTCTTTTAGTGAAATTTTGTCTGATAACTTTCAAAGAAAAACATTAGAAAACATTCAGTGAAAGATTTTTTTTTTGTTACACCTCTAGACTTTTGATATATAAGTGAAAATTAAACTTACTTTGTAGGTCATACATATTTTAAGAGGTAGTACTACCCTCAGAGTGCAGAATCATTTTTTGTGGTATGTGGAATTCTTCACCAGGAGAACAGATTTCTGTTTCAAGCGGTAAAGTCAGGGAGAAGTAGCAAAATTTCACTTGGAGGAAATGCAATATAGTTAAGAACAGTTTCTGTCTTTGAGAGCCCTACTCGTGTGTGTCCCCACTGCTGGGCACTGCTGGGGGTTTTAGTAAACCTCCATACTGCCAGGCACAGTGTGCTGCAAGCTGACCAGTTCTTCAATTTTCCAAGTTTGTTATTTGAATCTAAAAAAAGTAGTCCTTGATGCTTTGGCACCCTCCAGAGAGGTCAAATTATCACTTTAATGGAGGACCATCCTAGCAGTTGAGAGAGGCTTTTTTCCCCCCATGCGTATGGGATGACCACATGCAACAGCAGCTCATGCCAGCTAGACAACTGCAGCCCCCAGCTAGATCTGAGGGTGTTGAAGGGTTTCCCTGTGAGCTGGGTGACATTGGCAGCCCAGGCTTTTCAGCTGCCTTTCGATTTCAATGAGACCAGGATGAGCATGCACCAGTTTTTGCACTCCTGACAGATGAGAACAAGCCAAATGGTTCCTGGCTTTTTCCCCCTCTTACTTTCTGTGGAGAAAAGGCAATGGGGAGGTAAAAATTGTCTTTGCTTCACCAATTTTTAGCTCACCTTCTCCCTCGATGAGACAGATAAGACTCAGGCGGTTTCCCAGTGCAGTTCTGTCTAACGCAGCGATCACAGCATGCCTGCGGAAATAGAAGTCTACCACTGTCAGATTCTCCAGCTTGCTGAGGGAGCAGAGAGGAAGATCTGGAGATACAGCTGAGGATTAAAAATAAGGAGCTAAAGCAAAAATGGAAGCAGAAAGATTATAAAACTATAAGAAGGAAAAAAGAAAATGTTAAGTAATGAAATAAAAAAACAGAGTGGTACTGAACAGAAGATGAAAAAACCCTGTAAAATTAGTGCAGAGGGGTAGGGAAAATTAGTGTTTGAATAAAATGCACAACTCTCTTCCTTTTAATGATTAAATATCTTATTTTTTTTCTTTATGGTGGTAAGTTTAAAGCCAAGATTAGAATGTTTCACTACTTTGATTCCTGGACAACATAAAATAAAAATTCATACTTTTCTGAGCATTCGGTGCCTTCAAGTGAAAAGATGTTGCAACTCATGAGAATGGTAATTAGACTTAATTATAACCTAACTGACCTTCTGTGGTGTTAAAATGTTGGCAGAACTTGTTTGTCTTGGCAAGCCACTCTCTCCTAGAAAAGCTTCTGTTCTTATGTTTGGCTTAGAAAGTTCATTGCTATATGGATCTGCACATATGTTTTTCTCCATCACCCATCAAAGGAATAGACAGAGATCTGAAAAGATGTCACTAAAAGTATGTGGAATTACAAGACTGATAGCATCTGAAGTACGAGTAATAGGTAATATAATTATCTGGATATTGCTGTGAATTACCTACGGCTTGCAATATTATTTGTCACGTGTTAAAATTTTAAAAATAAGCTTCTGGAGTACATTTCTTTTCTTACTAGTATAACCTAAATCATTATAGAAACATATATCACCAGCATGCTTCCCAAGGCATTGTCTTTTCAGTTTTCTTTGTCACTCTTAAATTAGGGATGAGGAAAGTAAATTTAGGTGAGATGCAGAGAATGTCAAAGATCTCTTTAAAGGGGAAAAAAAAAATGCTTATAAGAATAATAGAAAGCAAGGGCACATTACAGAAACACAAAAGAGAGAAGCAGACAGAATTTCCCATCGAGTGGGGAAATCGTCTGACTCTGCAGAACACAAGGTGGTTTTTGCTGAGCGCAGAGGCAGTCGCTGCTGGAAGCGGTGGACAGCCCAGGGCTGTTGTTTATGTGCTGTGTTTGCAGAATGGAAACAGATCCCCCTCCTCGGTTGAACTTTATTACAAACAGTGCCAAGCACGGGAGACGTTAAAGCTGAAACATTATTCTTCCTTTCAAAGAATACAGGGGTGTTGCTGTAAGAATTTATTTTGATACTGTGATATTTAAATATATATATATATATAATATTATGTAGATACATAAAATATAAATAAAAATAACATGTATAAAGTATATCAAGTTCTTACTCCTACTGGAGCAGAGGTCATATGGAGAAGGGTATTAATAGGTAGCTTAGTGTTCACTCAGTGATAGCGTTGAAGAAGTTTCTGATTTTTGAAGGAAGCGGGAGAGTTGTGCTGGGCTGTAAAGAGAGCACCAACATTTGACATTTGGGGCCAAACTGTGGCCCTTCAGGAAATCACAGACCCATTCATCCTACCACATTGGGGACCAGTGAGTCTATTGGGAGAGCTATGCAAATACAACACTCTCATTAGTATTGAAACACAGTTTCTAAATTTAAAGTACATTGAGTGGGGTTGTGTCAGATTTAGTTTGCTTTGTTGATCCATAACATTTTGAAGCTGTTTTTCCTCTCACGGGTTAAGTAAATTTTTTTTTAGCTGCAGTTAGTGATGACTTTTGATGTTTGAACTTATTTAAGTCATTCTTATTGCTGCTGGCCTTAGTCTCAACTAATTTAAAACTTGGCACTGGTGTTGATATTTCACCATCAGTGGCCTAAGCTTTTAGATACTGAGAGTAACTGATGCATTAGACATCTAAACATACACAGGTGGGTTTTTTCCCCTCCCTCTGGAAGCAGAGTCCTTGGTTTTGATAGGAACTAACATAAACATGTCACTTCTCCTTCTCCCACCCTCTGGGACAGAGAATGAGTTTCCTTCCTGATAGGGAGGTGCAGCATATATAAAAGCTTCTCAGTTATCTTGATTTTCATAAAATATTGAAGAAGGGCTCAAGTGATGAATCTCAATTAGCCAGTGGCAAAAATAGTAGGTAAACTAGAGAGAAACCATGGTAATTAGACACAGAAATGTTTCTGAATCTCCTTCAACAACTGGGGCTTTAAGGTGTCTTAAAGGAGCAGTTTTTCCTCAAAGATTAAGGGAATGGTGATGGAGGCTAGTTTTGCTTTAATAATCATAGGGCTGGTTTTTAAAGGTTCTGGGGCAAGCATTAACTATGGATGTAGTTAATCTATTCATACATGCTTTTAGTCATTTTGTCACATTCATTAGTTCCATAAGAGGCCTCCTGAATCCAGAGAGTCAGATACAGGATAAATTTGCATTTGGCTTTAGTTCTGTGGCTGTTTTATGTGAACTTGGGCAGGCACTTGCTACTATCTGATTTCAAAGGCTTGCACTTTTCCTAATACTCTAGAGATCAGTGAATTTGTTTTAGCACTTCACAACTTTCTATATTGCTTGACTTTTAATTTCTCCCAGGGCATGACCTGCCACTAAGTGGGATTCCTCTCCTTGACCTAAATCACTGTGTCTGTAAAACTGAATGTTTTCCAATTGATGTTAATAGTTGGATAGCTCTTCCTCATTTTAAAGGAAGCCACTGTCTCTGTTGGTGGCAGAGAAGAGCAATCTCATCTTGTTAAGAGTGAGTTTCCTTACCATTATCGTGCACTCCCTTGCGTAACTCCAGTACCCTGTGGTATCTGATGAGGCCGCCTCAGTTTGTTTGCAGTTTCCTAGCAGCCCCAGCATTACTCAGAGACTTTACAAAGCTCTCTGTTGCAATGCCCACACCTTTCCTATTTATAGGGTGCCTGTATACCGGCAGTTATTCTTGTGGAGGTAGGTGGAGAGGACACGTCCACTCTACAGATCTGGTGCTGCTCAGGGCTATTCTGTAAATGTACTCAAGCATATTACCTTCTGCAGGAGGCAGAGTTTGCTGTTAAAGGATATGGAGCTGAAAAATTGTTCTGCTGTTGGACCTGTTATTGAGCAAGGTTTTCTAATCGCTGTATTGCCCCACATTTTGGAAATAACTTCTCCCCATCGTGGTGTTTATGTCCTTTACGTGGCTGTATCGATTTGCTCAATCTCACTGCTACTTTGCCAAAGCAGGGCGTCTGTAATCCTTCATCTATCGCTAGTCCTTCCAGACACTGATGTGCTCTACTCCTCTTTGAACTCCTGTGTCTGTGATCGTTCTGGAAATGCAAGACCTGGAAGCAAATGTGCTGTTGTACTGGAGCCACCTTCCAGCTTCATCAAGAAGGGACTGAGAGTCTGAGATTCCTTCCCGCTCTGTCACTCTGGCTTTAGTTTATAGGAAACAACATTGGATTCATCTTTGAGCCATAGCACATTGAAATTTCACATTTAATTTCCTGCACAGTAAACCTTTGCTCCCCCCACCCCAGCCTCGCCCAAGCTATTACTTTTTTGTGTTAATGACAGTGTTGGTATGAACATGCCAACTATAGCCCTAATAAATTTTTCACTGTCTGTCAAAGGGACAGTGCTTCTCATCCTGCTTCAGCCTGGCTGCAGCAGGTCAGATACGCGACCATTTCACAGTTGGCTTTATGATACACATTTCCAGATGTTAGTATTCTTATTATCATCTGATTATTCAAACTATGCATTTAGGATTCTCTGAATGTCATGTTACACTCTCGGTAATGGCACCATACAGCCTTTGCCTGTTTAATCAAGATGTCTGACTGCAGGCAACTTGATGATTTTCAGTCCGTATGATACACTCACTGGCTTCTGGATTCACTTTCCTGTATCTTGATGGCAAGTGATACGCAGAACTGCTTTGGAGACATGCCAGTGTTTTTCTAACCCCCACATGACATCCACAGGATGTCACATTGTGCGGGAATTGCTTTTAAACCATTATTGACTTCTTGGTGGGTTAGCTGCTTTTTATGGTTCTAATACGACAGTTTCACTGCTTTGCAAGAGGCATGTTAACGTCTTACTCTTAATTCAGTGAGTTCATACAGATTACTGTTCCTTACGTATATCTCATCTCTTTTTCCACCTATAAATATTACAGCTATCCAACCTGAGATCCAGGCTTTGCCTGACGAAGGCTCAGCAAAAAAAGGCAGGCAACAATTTTGGTCTGTATCTCTTCCACGTGAGTTCAACTTGGCAATGCAGGTGGTTACAGAGCTGCCTGCACCAGCACTGAACAGAGGAAGGTGCCTGCGTGGCATGGGTGCCTGCAGAAACACTGACTTGGGTCTTGAAGCTGAATAACCAGGTTAACACCCAGAGGAGCCTAAATTAAGGAGTCACGTCTCTCTGCAAATGTGCTCAGGCACTGCATGGAGCTGATCTGTAAGTTATATCCCTTCCAGTGCCAGGGTGGGTACTGAGGATTCTTTAGCTGTTACAGAAAATAAACTTGCAGTTAAAGCTAATGCTGACAAATCCTAATATTATTTACTCCAGAATTCTAGAAACAGCAACCAGAAGTAAGAATAAAAACCAACTTTACGTAGCTCGGAGTCAATCTTAGCTATTTTTGACCAAGAACTTCTGGGAAGAAGATGATCTGTAAGAACATGTTCTGGGTCTGTAATACTGCCCTGGAAATGCTCCAGATGGACAGAATTACTTTTCATATAACTTTAGTCATTTCTAGCAAGTCCTCTCCGTCCTGGCGTATTAAGTTGTGAAGATCCTAGGTACTTACAAATATTTTCAGGTGTATTTTGACATTTCTGTCTTGCTGGGTAAGCAACTCTTGATTTCTCAAGACAAATCAGGTGACTGATTTGAAGATTCTGTAATGTTAGGTTCAAAGACTGTTAAGCTTCATTATACATGGAAGTTCTCAAATGTTGCAGATATTTCTGTGATATTTTCAACTCATTCAGAAATAGGAAGTTTCAGAAACATCAATGATTGCGTGATTTTCCAGCCAAATTAGTAAATGCTTATGATGCAACTCATTCAGCTAAGCTTGGGAAAAGCAGCCAGAGTAACACCACTTTCCCTGAACCAAACCTCTCATGGTTTAGCTATTAATATTATTCTGGATAAAGTCCTTTCTATAGGGAATGCTTTTGGAGTAGCTTTCTTACCTCTTTGCTTAGGGCTAATGTATGGATTAAGAGGAGAAAGCAAGGGAAGCTCATGTCCATGCTAGAGTTTTCTCAGAGTCAGTAGCTCTTCTGTCTTTCTAAATCTGCTCATCATCCTATTTAGTTTATGGCAGAGGAAAAAGATTTCTTCTTGTAATTTCCATAGCCATAAATGGTCACTAAATTTAACAAAAAGGGAGAAATAAATTAGGAAACTCTAATCCTACTTTATGGCTCCAAGTCAAATAATTTGTCTTTCTAAATCTTTGAATTAATTTTATGGAAGGTCACAAGTACACATCTCAAAGCACATTCAAGAAAAGCTGCAGAGTGATTTACTTTGAAACCTTCTGTGTTTTTGCACTTCTACCATTTTTTCAATGTGAAACAAAGCTGTCAAAATATTTACTTGGGCATTTGGTTCAAACACTCTCATAGGGAAATACTGTATTTAATAGCATCATTAACATGAATTCACAAATCCTTTCATCTGACATCTATCATTTATGGGATCAACTGAAAAATATGTTATCGGCTTTAAAGGGATTTTAATTTTTGGTTTTTAAAAAAATAATTTCTCTATCTTCTCCCTGTCACAGCAATGGTAACTTGCTTTTCTGTAATACCTATCCTGATAGCATATTGAGATTGTATTTTGACAAAATAAATGAAAAATATTTTGACACTAATTTATTCACTCTTGTTATGACAGCTTTTGAGAAATTGTTGTATTACCCTGCTTTTCAGATGGATAAATTAAACAGTGATAAAGTTTGTGACTCACCAAAGTCCTTGTACTATCCAAAGGTCCCCTTTCAGGCAAGTGACATGAGGGAAACTAGACATAACTTTCTTCTCATCTGAGCACAGGCTCTGTTTTCTTTGGCCCTATACCAACATTTGGTCCCAACAGAGCTGTAGGATTTTTCTCAATTCCTTATTTTGAAAAAGGAGTTTGCATGGATTTTTTTTGTGTGTGTGGTGGCATCTCAAGACATTTCCTAAAGGCACTAGCAAGTCTTATATATATGTGGATTAATATTCCAGACCCTTCTAGGTACTTGGGAGACGTTTCTGTCTTCTGTGGTTGGGGTCTCCTTGTAGTTCTGGTCCTTTGTAGTATTGCTGCAGATGACCAGAGCAGCTTTATTCCACTTTATTGCTGCTGCTAAAAGCATGAACAACAGTTCCCTAGTTAGCCAGCTGGAGGTTACAAGGCAGCACTTTTATTCTCAGTCACATATATAAGCTTTTTCTCCTATATATGATCTTGTATCAGGTAAGATTGGTGGCTCTTAAGACCACTCGTTCTTACATGCCTGAGAAGGCTTTCCATGCATTCTTGGTAAATTGATTTTTTCCAAGTTTAGTTAGCTTTTATTTATAATTTTTTTCAATAAATTTTTTAAGGTTCCTCAATTTTTTTCCCATATATATTGTCACAATTATAAATTGTATTGCTGGTAATTAACTGTCATGCTCTTAAAGTGCTTCCTCAGATGGGGGAAAACTAGATTATGTGTGTTAAGTCCATAAATATTGGGGTAAAAATAGTTAAGGTTTCTTTGTCTGATTCTCTTTCCTGTAAAATAATGTCTTTATTTCCAAACCTAGTTAAGAAAATTTAATGCATCCCTTCGTAATGACTCTCATTTCCAGTAAAATAAAATCTAGTATAAATGAATTTTCTTAACAGTTTATTAAATGTAGCCATTAGATATTTCTCGTTGAGCTCCAGCTTTCATCTGTCCATAGCATTAGACAAAAGATGTTGCATCTAATTGAATTAAGCAGCTTTAATTTACTATTTCATCTGAAATGACTCTTAGAAACCTTGTGAAATATATTAGGGAGATTCAGAAGCACAAGTCTTTAATAACAGGCCAGTTTGCTTCAGGACTGTATCTTGACAGTACCTAGACACCTTCATTGCTCACTGGAGTTGTGAGTGCTCAACAATTCACACAATCTCTTTGTGACTTTTTCCATTTCTCTTGAGGAAAACTTGTGCGCTGTGCAGGTCAAATAAAACCAGAATAATTAAAATTACTCATTTCACGTATAAGTATTATAAAAAACTACTTCTTGATATTTTTAAGCTAAAAGCAGATTGCAGGGATTATTTATTTTAAGAAAATTCTGTTTGCAGTGAAGCTTCATTGAAGGAATATGAGGCATAGCTTTTTCCTCCTGGCTTCTGAAGTCTGCTCTCCCCTGGCTCTCCGATCTCCTTGCCTAGCTCCTGGCACCCAGCCCAGGCATCCCAACCTTAACCCATCTTCTGAAGGCATTTTGTACTCAGCCATCTTCTTCTATTCAGACTGTGTTCTTGACATGGCAGAAATGCAAAAGGAAGGTTTTAATGTTTTCTCTGTGTCATACAATTTAGATCTAGGAGAGCTAACGCTGCCGCTCACTTCCTTGAACACATTCAAACTATTCATCCAATGCCCAAATACTCAAAATAGTGGCGAGTAGTTTTGTAGCTCTAGGGAATCATTTAGTCTAGTCAGCCCAAGCCAAAATTAAAATTTAAAATGCAGTTGGCAATGATTATTAATCAATTAGCTCCAGGGAGCTGTCAAGGCTTCCTAGCCTAGAATAACAAGCAATATTTCTTAAATAATAAAACTGATCCTTAATAAAACTCGTCTCCTGCTTCACACATTTATTATTATGATGATGCCCAAAAAGGTATCAGTAATTACTTTTATATGAATAAAATTGAATTGGAATGAGAGCCATCTGCCAGAAGCAGTAGTTGGCAGATCAGTTTCTTTAAGTATAGGTTACTCAAAATCTTAGCAGTGCAGTACATATTACAGGCTATTAGACGAGGGGAATCTGATACTGTCCTGAATACTGTAGTGCAGTAGCAGATTTTATTATGCCTGAGATGATGAGAGATGCCTGAACATGTCAGCTAAATCAGGAAAATACGAGTGGGCTGTCAACTGCTCTACGCTTTTGATATTTTCATTGGCTTGTCCCTTTCTAGTAATCTTCTGCAAAAAGAAAAATAAATCATTCTGTAAGTTTACAACTTAGGAGATTCAAATGGCCAGGGTTCTGCAGCTCTCTTCTTCTGGCTTTGCCATACTTCCTAATGAATGTAGCCATGGGATGTCCAAATTGGGATGTAAAAAATGCCGGTGATGGTTGACAGGTCTTTTTTTTTTTTTTTCTTTTGGAAAGCTTTTATGTATGTTCTTACTGTTGGTCCAGAATAATCCCAAGTGTGGTATCCTCTCAGATGCACTGTAAAAGCCATCTGTGTGATGGGTTATTTGAAGGGGGGCGCGTGGGTCTTCCTGCAACAATGATGCGCTATGTCTAATTAGCCAGCAATAAAAATACTTGGGGTTTGTTTATATATAAAAAAGAAAAGCCTGCAAATGTAATTTCTGCAACAGTGCCTCTAGGGCTAGCATCCAAATTAATAAATATCTGTTCTTCACTACTGTACAGAACTCAGTTAGGTAAAGGGGCTAAGTAGGAATTTTGACGATCCAGGAGTCTTCTGTATGCCTACACAACATCATCACCACAACAGGCCAGTGCTGTTTAATCTCTTTTATTATTCTTTTCTTCTTTGAGATGCTAGGGTGGAGAACCTTTAAAAGTTTTAAAAGCTGATTTAAAATTAAAAAAAAAACCAAAACAAAACAATGAAAATGAACTACTAGTTGCAGCTCAGCTTGAATCTATGCCTTGGCAGGAGTATTCTGTACCACAGTTGGGACATTATGTGGTTTAATGGTAAGGCAGAAGAGAAGTAACTGTGTTTGTTTTTTTCTGGGTCTGGTAGCATATCCCTCATCTGATCATCAGAAAGCATTTATATAAATGGATTGTTGCCAACTTCTGAAAACGGTTTTACTTGCAGCTGGCTTCTTACATGATTTTCATCCAGACTATGGGGCCCTCTTTATCTCCTCGTACCCCCCAGGATGTTCTTCATGGGAGGGAGGCTTAACAGTTGTTTTCATTTTCCCTTTCCCTTATTTCTGATCTGGGCATCAGTATGACCAGAATTAAGTGCAAGAAAAGATGGACATCTGGAAAGGAGATGGGACTTGAGCACAGCATTGGGATAGCACTGAGTTGTATATTCCTAGCAGGAGCAGAACAGATTGGCTATGAAGGGCTCAAATTCTACTTTTTATACTTCTCTGATAATTTTACTCCTGCTTTGTCTTCTTTCTATGAATGTATGTAAAATTAAAAGCACATTTAGCTTAATAATATAGTAATATTATCTGTGGGCTTTCAAGCCTACTGCTGACCTTTTCATTATTACTGAAAACAACAGGAAGTTCTCAGCTCATTATTACTGCTATTTTTTTTTCCAGACCCAAATGCAGTTTTGCTGCAGGCACACTAATACACATACCAGCAGCTGAATAACTGTACTAGAAAAAAAGAATTTAAAAAAAATACAGCCAGGAGCTCTGCTGATGACCTGCTGTATGATTTTGAGGCATTGTTTCAATTTTCTGGGTCAACTTTCCTTTCCACTTATCATCTGTCTCATCTGCTTATACTTGAAGCTTTTCAAGGGAGCGTCTCATGTTGCGTTTGAACTGTATTGGGGGAGGAAGGGGATTTCTAGCTTGGCTGACACTTCAGGCTGCAAACATAATATAAAACATTACAAATGATGGCAAGTGATAAAGTACACACAAAAGGTATGCTGTGATAAACATTTTATGTAGATTTAATCAAAGCTTTGCTTTTAAGACACAAAGGGCTTTTCCTTTTTCTTTAAAAATGCTTTCTAAGAAAATTCTGTGACCTGTATAGTTTGCTGTACAGACACAATCAGATGCAATCTGTCCCTATATTGGACATATGGACAAAAATGGGACACCAAAGAGTACATTTATTTCTTCCTGCATGTATGATTCCTATATGTTTAAAAAGGAGAAGGCAAAAATAAAAGTTTCCTCCCCTTGCCTTTTCACAAGTCTTTAGTCATTATGCTGCGTCTAAACCAGATGGAAGAATATATTAAAAATTGTTTTTAAACCACAGATTAAGAAATGGTGCCAGGATTTTCAACCAAAAATGTGGCACTGATTCTAAAATCTGTTGACAATTTTAGAAAGTTTTCTTCTGGCAAAAGAGCTCCATTAGTGTCTCATCTTCCAGGAAAATAAGGAAAACTTCTATCTGAGTCATAATTTAATTAGGTTCCAAACAGTATTTGAGATTAACACTCACAGAATCACAGAATGTTAGGGGTTGGAAGGGACCTCGAAAGATCGAGTCCAATCTCTCTGCCAGAGCAAGATCACCCAGAGCAGGTCACATAGGAACTCATCTAGGTGGGTTTTGAATGTCTCCAGAGAAGGAGACTCCACAGCCTCCCTGGGCATCCTGTTCCAGCGCTTTGTCACCCTCACTGTGAAAAAGTTTCTCCTTACATTTACATGAAACCTCCTGTGTTCCAGCTTGCACCCACTGCCCCTTGTCCTACTATAAATATATTAACTTTCTCCAGGAATTGGGAGTTGCTGCCACAGATCAGCATGTCTAAGATGTTAACTACAGCCATTCTGGTCAAGTCTTCAAGAATCTACTTGACATGTAAATTTTTGATTTTTTTTTTTTTTTTTTTTTTTTCCAAATGAGGAAAATCAACATCACACACACTTGAAATGAGATTCCCTTTTATCTTGCATTGAGTACTGAATCTCGTTGCAAGGCCGCTTTCTGGGCATGCAGATGGCAACAAAGACAGACATTCAAAAACTCTCTTTTAAAGTAAATTCATTTTAAATGCCTCTGAGAGAAATAGAAGAAATTTGGAATACCTCCAATAAAAATAAACACTTTTACATTTCCCTTTAAATAACTGCATGTGTTATAACTGGACAAACATTTATTATTCCTACTTCTCTACAATGCACTATAGGGCATATATAAAACTTCCGCATCCATATATTTTTTTATATATCCATATAAAATCGCCATCCATAATATGACTCTTCTCCCACATGAGTGAGTTTATGCCAAATTTCTGCTCTCTCCACGCTGCTTCACTGGTTCCAGGGAATTGCCCTAAGGTGCTGGGTTCCCATGCTCACCTGTTAACCATATGTGGTGGTACGCTCACTGCTGAGCTGACTGGGTGACAGTATTCAGAGCTCCCAAATTCAGGCCTTCTAAGGGCAGTGAGCTTGCCTTAAACATCAGTGCAGGGCCTTTTAAAGTTGCTGCTATTGTTTGTATTGCCTTGTGAAATACAACAGCAAAGCACTCAAGTGCCAAGTGTTTGAGCAAAGCTCGAAAAAGCCCTATCTTTAAGGGAATTTTTGAGACTGGTTGCTCTTTATTGAGGAAGCACCTGTTACCCACATTTTACTGATAGTGCAGAAATGATGCCTTTTGCACTGTTTGTAGAGTGCTTGGGGAATAACCTATTTAACTTGATTCCTCCAAACCTTAATCATCTGCCATAACTTCTGTTCCTTCCTTGTGGGGCATGTAGAAGAACATAAGTGATCCTTAAAGATGGGTTTCAGGGTGGTGAATAACTGAGTGTATCAAAACAGAGAAGTACTCAGATAAATAAGATGAGAAAAACGTGACAATTTTTCTATAGTGTTGTAGTAGCTGCTTTTAGTTTTCAGTAGATCTTTTCAATGCAGCTTTGAATGTGGTGTAATGGACCAGAGCCGTGGCTCTGTCCCTCCTTTGAGATTCAGTGAAGCTGAAGTGAGTAAGGCATAAGGGTCTTCATGGGTAAATCACAGGAGAGCAAGAGGAGACTTCACTCTGACCTGGTCCTCCCTCAGGGCAGGAAAAACCTTTCAAATGAGTTCCCTGATGCTAAGCCTGGGATGTATGCTGGGAGAAATCTAAGCACATGTCTGTCTGTCTGTCTGGTTTCTTGAGATTTGTCTCCTACCCAATAATCTTTTCAAGTTGAATGAGTAAAATAGTTGGTTCTCAGCACAGTGCTTTTCTACATGTAGGAAATTATTTAAGAATCGGGACAGTTTTGTTGTGTTTTATCCTGGCCAATAGTCTAAGCAGATGCATTGTATTGTCTTCCCGAAACCAATTTGTAACAATAATGTTTTTTTCTTCTTACTGTGTTCCTGGAACCAATTTCAGTACTCTCCCTTCCCCTTCTTTTCCTACCAGGACATCCCAGAGAGTGCTCTGCCCTGCACGCTACCAGTTGTCTTCTGTTTGCCTATTTATGTTTTGGAAATAGATTTATGTGAGATTAATGTGGAGACTAAAAGCAATTTATGAGATAGACCAGTGAGCATCTTGGTCAGATTTGCAGTTTTTCTACGTGAAACTCTCATGCTAAAAACCAAAAAAAACCCCAAATGTAAAATTTCCTAAGCTCTTTGATTCGTTTCCTCTGTAGCTTCAATTTCAGAGTCATTGAGGAAGATCATTTGCACAAACATAAAAGGTCTCTTTAATTAAATCAACCTATGTGCTTTTGCAATGAGCTAGAGCTCATAAGAGAGATTCAAACTTTAACTGTGTTTAGAAGGCAATTAGTGTTTGTACAATATATTAAAAATCAGCCTGAGGCATACTGAAAAAATACATGTTTTACACATGTATATTTATCATCCAAGCCTATAGTTTATATTATATCTAGACACTAGATACTTCTAAAGGCCACTAAATTAATTGTGATTTCGTTGTGTGGAAGAGGTTGTGATTGTCTATAAAAAGGTTTTTTTAAACCAATGTAGGTGGTCTTCCTCTATATATTTAATTGCTCAAAGTAAAAGCCTTTTCTACTGCTGTAGTATGTCAAGGAAGCTTATCTGCATATAAACAGCAAAATGAGACCTCTCTTGTATTACAAAGCTTAAACTTTTAAGTTTAAAAGTTGAGCATTTCTAAAAATATATAGTAATTATGTCATTCTGATAAAAGGAGATAGCCCTCTCATTTTGTCAGAGAGATACTTTCCATAAGTTTTAAAAAGCTGTCATAGGAGTAGGAAAAAAAAAAGCTGTCATAGTAATCACTGGAAAACTTTTATTTTAGTAACTGTTGGGGGGTCCAATTACAGGCAGCAACTGCCACATTATCTGTCTTAAAGACTGTGCATCCATTATTGTGAGTGTTTTGCCCACAGTTTGATAGGAATTAGGGTCAAGAGAAGGACCATTTTCCTGAAGGGGGAGAAACAGGATTTGGTGCAATCATGGGAACAGTACTAGTTTAAAACTTTGTACCATTTTCTGAAAGTAAGAGTACACCCCTAATCTGTTAAGGAAAATACTGGGGTTTTTACCATACTCATTCAGCAGTTGATTCTAATAGGACAGAACACAAACCAAAAGGAACAGTTTGTGGGGCTCCAGTGCTATAATAGGCACAGACGTACTTTCTGCAGTTGATTATGTTGAAGTATTTGTTGTTTATATGAGTTATTGTGGTGTGTATAGAGCAAAACCTTTCAGGAAGGCTGGCTGAAACTTTTGTTTGTTTCTACAAGAGAATTCCCTAGAGTGAAAGTCAGCGTGGGAGCTTAGAGGTGGGACTATCGTGGTTTACCTTAACCTGTAGAAAAGAGCATATGGCTTCAGTAATAGGCTAATAAGAGCAATTAACCTTATAGTGCACTCATTTGTTGTTTATAAACTAGGTAATAAAGATATTTTAACATCTTATAGCTTTATCGGAGTTTAGTGAAACCAGTCTTTATTTTTCAATTTAATGTCTCTCAGGTAAGAGTGTAAGTGACAGAAACAAAACAGGCAGAGAATAAAATATTCAGAGTAGTGTGCGGTGTGTCTAACCAATGTATATATGTGAAAATGTATAAATACATAATGTAGTTCGAAGAAATAAAAACATATGTTGAAGGTTTTCATTAGGAGAGGACTGTTTTCACAGGATGCGGTCACAGATCTGTCATTCAACTTGTTTTTGTCACCTTGCAAAGATTATAACATAAACTGTTTCCAGGCTTATATAACGTAAAAAAGGTTTTTAAACTTAACCTTCTTCTTTGCGCTGTGCAAATAGACAGTATTTCTTATAACATCTCCCATGCAATGGTTCAGAAGGATGAACCTTGTAAAAGAAATGGATTTATTTTAACAGCAAGCACCATCATCATCATGGTTTGGGTTTGGTTTTGGTTTTTTTTTTAAGGACTTCTAGAAGTTAAGTCACTTCCTGCAAAAGTTCCAGTTTCTCAGTTAGGAGCTACTGCATTTGCCTGGCAAACAGAAAAATAGGATACAAATAAGCAATTAGCTTGCCCCACAGACTGCACCCACAAGAAAAGCCCTTTTTACTTCATTCTCTGTCAGCTCCTTGCATTACAGGTATTATCATTTTGACAGACACTGTGGACTGGTTGGGCACCTTGCTGGTGCAGCCAAGGGTTGAATGATCTTTATTTTGCAAGTACTTTGGTTTGTAGGTTGGTGGTGACAGGAGAAGGATGGCTTCCCCATAATCATTTTTTTTTATTTTATTTGATTCTATAACTTATGGCAGTCAGCTTTTGGGCTTCTGATTTTACAGAACATTTGTTTTGCAAACTTTTGCCTATTTATTGACCATGTTCCAAAAGAGACCTCTAAATCAGTTCGTTTGTGGATTTAATTTGAGCATGTAAAATATGATGTATTGTGATTATTGATTTTGTCTGTTCTTGTTTTGCTGTTATTTGTCTGATTTTTACCTTATATGTTGATTACAGACATTTTAATTAAGATTAGCTAGTGATAACCCTAATGAGTTGATGCTGCTTTTTCTTTATTCTGAATTTGAAAGTCAAGACAATAGTTTTTTTCTTTTGGGTTTTCGGCAGAGACTTCCATAAAACTCTTCTATACCAATTTGTGGTCTTGGGTTTTTTTGTCTTTCATTGAATTGACTGAACAATGTATTTGCTGGTGCAGCATTCACTGAACATGAGGACTCTTTTGCTTTATTAGACTTGACAGTGTTTAAACAATACTAATTCTCATATCCAGCTGGCTTTTCAATTGATTTCTGTACTCTCTGTTGTCGTGTAAAACAAGCTGGAACATTAAAGACATCTTGCATGCTACTCTCTGGAGACTTGTTTTTCTTTATAGAAAAATCAAATAAGTGAAAACTTTCTGATTTTTCTGTCATATATTTTTTTCTGGATCTTTAAGCATTATTTCAATGTATGTGTTAAGAAGCTAATTTTCAAGCACATAAAGCAATCTTCATTTTATAGAGAGATTTGCTAGTTTGCTTTTTTATTGATAGAAATAAATGTGTCTTTCTTCATCTAAACCAGAATATATCATGTTCAAGATGTATATAAATGTACCATTTTAACCCAGCTAAAATTTTGTGTATTTAAAATTTGTTTGCTAAACAGTCAAAGAACATTTTCACTTACTAACTTGGTTTATCCATTCACTTTTAACAGTGTTTGAAGCAGCCTGAAGTTTTGAGCTAAATATTGGAATCAGATTCCTGGGGAGAGTGAGGCATAAAAAGCATTTCTATATCCTATACATGCCAATATTTAAGTCACACCTTTAGAGAAATCCAAGCTTTAAAACATAGGCTCCCAAAAAAAGAATTTTCTCTGCTCTTAGAACAGTCATCTCTTATGGGCTTCAGCCATTGTTGAGGTGACCAAGGCGTATGACTCTCTCCTTCCAGTCCTATAGAGGCTGCTTAATTTTATATGAAATTCAGTTCATTGTGAGATACCAGCTTTCTGAAACCCAAACTTGATTACTTGTCTACTCCAACTGCCCAGATACTCAGATATCCTTCCAGCTGGAGTAAGGATTTGGGGTACTTAGTTGTTATGAGGGCGATGACCTCTTACAAAGGACTGGTCAAAGCTAAGGAGTGGAACTTGATTTTTAACTTCAAGGAATCAGTGCTTTCTAATGAAAATTTATAACATTCTTGGCCATAGTGTCTTCCTATAATCTTTTCACTTCTTGCACGGAAGCCAGGTAGCCATCCCTTGTGCTCTTACTGTCACTTGTACAAAATGTGTACTGGTGTCTGTTTTACACAATGTCACGAAACCCCATATTGTGCATACAAAGTCACTCGGAGTCATTGTAGGAAATACATTATGAATAATAAATGGTTTGATGGCACAGTACTTCATATAAGGTTTTTTGGTTTTTTTTTTACTTTTACTACAGCTGGTCTGAAAAACCAGAAGAATGGAAGTTTCAAAAGACAAGGCAAACCTGGCTTCTCTTGCACATGTATGATAAAGAGAAGGTTTGTATTTACACTGCTTTTTCTCAGAACAAATATGACTCTAAGTTTTATACATTAGTTGTAGCTATTCTTTATCAACCAAAAGTTGCTAGTACTACCCATGTACTTTTCTAATAATTTAAAAAATAATTTATAGATCAATCACTTTGTACTTAACCAAAGTGCTGAATCATTTTAATTGCTCGTAATTAATCTTGTTATTTTGTTGGTGATCATTCTCCTGTGCGTGTTAGATTTTTATACTTGATATATGTCAAGCATAAATAGAGCAGAATCCTGTTTTATATAAATCTGGGGCTTACTGAGAATTTGAGTCATATCCATAATTTGGATTTCTGAATGTGGAACCCAGTACTGTAAACCACGATTCTCATATCGCTTCAGATATCTCTGGCTCCATAGAAGACGTACAGCCATATTGCCAAGATGTTAAAATAGCTTTCTCATTAAAATAGAAGTGAAACCCGATGTTGATTGTAAAAGCATAAAGTATAACCAGAAGCTGGGCTTGCATCATTACTGAAATCCGTTCATCTCATAACTTGAAAAACAACATAGATTGAATTTCCAACAAGTGTCTGACCATCACGGTATCGAATCGGGCTTTCAGGTTGTTCATTTTGTTGTGTAATAAAACAAACATTGGACTGTTTGCACAGCACCTTACTTATTGATTCATTTAGTTGACGTTCAGTTAGTTTTTGCTGATTTTTTTTGTGAGCAGTTAAACATTTAAGCATACAGATCTTCGTGACCCAAATTACTCAGCAGCACTTAAGCTAATCACCTGACATAGGGTGTTACCTTATGATTAAAAATACTTTTAGAGAAGCAGATAATTAAAAACAGAGTTTCATGAAGGCAAAGATATTCATACAGTGTCATACTTTTAAAAAGATCAGTTGCAGAATACAAATTTGATTGTAGCTATCTCAGACGTTTGCAGTGTCTTCTATTTTTATGTTTCTCCTTTAAAAGTTCTTATCAACCTTTCAAAATCAATGTAGGCTCTTTAAAACTACCTGGAAAATGTTTTACAGGTGGAATGATGTTTTTACTTTTTTACCTGTTTACTTTGGGTTTTGTGTTGAAATATACTGGGAAATAATTAACTATTAACTTTTATTTATTAACAAATGAGTAATACTTATTTTATGTATGAAAACACAGCTTAAGTCCTTATTTATCAGCACTGAAATGAAACTTCCTTTCTGTTTTTATAAAATCTGATGGAAGTGCTATGATTTATTTAAATTCACATATTTTGTAGCTTAATAAGCAGAGATGCATTGAATATGAGCTTTAGATAATGACTAACATCTGCATGCGGATTCAATGCAGTTAGTAGAACTGCTCAAGTGCTTGTAATTAAGCATATAATGAAGTCTCTCTCTTCATCAGGACTGCAGGGAGGGCAGACCAGCTTCTTTTGAATATTTTTTAATACCCAAATTCAACTTCCTGTCCATGGCAGAGTAAAATCTGTTGGATATCCAAGCATGACTAAAATACAAAAGGAGACATGAGTTTGTTTCCTTCCTCAGAGACATCTTTGATCTCATGGTGTCACTTGGATGCCTCCTGAAAAGCCAGGCAAAGGAGTGAATTGAGTTTCCTGTACTGATAGGCGTCTTTCTGTAAGAATTGAGGTTTTGAAGTCCTTTGCACCAGGAGGGGTTTTTTTTCCAGTCGTATTAAAATCCATCTGGTGTTTGGCTGAGAGCTGCCAAGCCTGTATACCTACAGTGTATATACTTTTTCAGGGTCCAGTATAAAAACACTCTGTCATTTGCTGCTCTTTGTTATCTGGCACAGTATTTTTAGAAAGTAACTATATCAGCTGCCTTCAGCTTCTGGACTGCAAGTCCCGGGAGGGGCTTCTGAAGCTTACTCAGAAGGTAACTGAGAAAAGCCAGCTTGGTGGCAGCAAGCTGAAGTTCTCTGTGCGGATACCTGTATTTGCTTTGCAAAATATGTGGGCATCTGCAAGCCTAAAAAGTCTGAAACCTCTTGAGTTACAGACTATAAAAGTGGTAACTGTTCTTTTCCTGCTACTGTTTTGTAGCGTTTCCCCTTTTTTCCCTCATGCTGGTAATTATTTCACCTTGGGGTATTTCCGTGTTAGTTCCAGTCCACATTAGCTAGTTAGAACAGAGGCAAGGGTAGTGCATGAGAAAGAAAAAGAAACAAGAAAAAGGTCAAAATAGTTTAACAAAAGAATAATAATAAAATCCCATACACATCACTTCCACTTGCAGAGCTGTGGTGGGAGATCTTGATATCCAATGTCAAGCCAGCCCAAAAGCTGATCTTAGAAGGAGGATTGTGTTCTTCCTTGTAAAACCTCACCAAGAGTTCCTGAAACTTCAACTCTTGTACTACTGTATTTGAAGAATTAAATTTGGATTTCCTTAACTTTTTGCTGACACTTTCTATGTTCCAGTCCTTCTTATGGCCCTGTTGCATGTGTAAGTTAGGAGGACATATGATAATATCTTGCCTACATGGTACTGTATTGTAAGCTCTGGCTGAAGTAAACCTAATAGCTGTGTTAAAGAAAAATACCAGGCTTTTTGAACACTTGAGCACTTATCCTTAGGGCCAAATGCTAAATGTTTTCTAGGCTTCAGGCAGCCACATGTCTGTCTGCACACTTAGTATTTCTAGAGTAGGCTTCTAATTGCCCCTTCAAGCACTTTGCTTAAATGATATAATAATAACTGTAATCCCACAGAGTGAGGTATGACTATACCATGAGGTCTGAGAGTAAGAGGTGTAAATTACACAGATAATTTGGCTAAGATTTAAAACATAGAAATGTTGCCGAGCTTTAAAACCCGGTGCTGAGCATCTGCATTAAAGGAGCACTGTCATGCTGAAATGGTTTCTGTCTGAATGTTTTTATCTGTTGTTAGTACCAGTTTACTGTCAGTAAAAAGGTTTAAAAAATATAGACAGCTTTCATTATGTTTAAATGTGCTTGATTCATATATTATAGCAACACTTTATATATCATCCATTTCAGTGTTAGTCACTTAAAATTAATATATATATTTTAATCTGTATTGTTTCTTTAATGCAGGAGTGTTTGTGTGAAGAATTAGAAGGTTTTCCATAGTGTATAAATTATGAGGCTGAATGCAGACTTTAGTTTTGATTTATTACTTTGTAATATCCCCGATTGGTGAAGGCAGTGTTGGAATATTCTTTCTTCCTCTTCTGTTGGAGTGATAGAAGTTCTAGTGATCAAAGTTATGCTGCCAAATGTCGATGAAGAAATAAGTTGTAAATTAAGTATCTGTTGAAGCTCTGTCTTCTCTGAAATGTGGATACTTTGCAGAATTGAAACAGCTCTAGAATAATTAGTCTCCAATCCTTTAAGTACTTACGTATGTGTTTAACTTGACTCATGTCAAGTATGCCTTTTAAAGTTTTACGTGTAAATTTAAACATGGAGAAAAATATTTGCAAGATTAGGTCATTTTAACATCGCCTGATTCACAGTAAAAGTATTCTTTTCTTGGCCAGAACCTGTTCACAGATACACAACATAATGTTAAGATAGGCTTCAATGTAGATCTGTTCACCTAATGCTTTTGAAAATGCATTGGTTTGAAATACTGAATAAATAATTCAAAAGTCTTTGCTAGGTTATTGCCAAGATTATGAAATGTAATGATCATTTAAAATGTATGTTGTACCAGATAAGCTAAAATTTAACCTATGACTAGTTAATTAGAAAGGGAGTGAAATGGGGCTAATGCAACTGCAGATAACTAAACTGCTTTTAATGTTCAACATGTTAGTAGAGCCTATCAGTTTTAGTCAGAATGATTTAAAAATTATTTCCATATGTCAGAATTCAATTTGTTTTTCAAATTAAATTCTATTCCTTTGTATAAGCATTCTGTCAAAGTGCTTGATGGTGGGTGGTAGCTCATCTTAGCAAACAAATAATTTTGGGTAGGGGCAAGGGTAATTCCAGCAAAATTCTTTCTTCAGACATGTGCATGCAGTTCTGACTGAATTTATTAAGGTTTGCATACATGTTTCCAGAAGTAGGATTTGGCTAGTGGTTTTTTTTTTTTCCTTCCAACCACCCTCACAGTCTTGAGTTAAGTGTCAGGGATCGTTTGCATTTGCTGATCAGCATTTGCACATCTGCTTAGAATTTCCTCTCAGATGCTTTGCCCATCTGAGCACATGATGGTCCTCTCACCACGGTCCATCCTTCCCAGCAGCTTGAAACTTGGCAAGAAGCTCTTCTACACAGAGGTGGGTGTTGGCAAATGCAAAAGTCCATGCAGTTCTCCTAATTATCATTCAGGTGATGGTTTGACATGATTGTGAATGAGTGTTGAGCGAGAAGAAAATAAAGCAGGTATTTTTTTCTTCCTTGTTTTTTTTTTCTTTAAAGGTTCCAGACGAGTATTTCACCATTTTACTGGATTATCTGCAAGGGCTTCAAGGTGGTGCACGAAACATAACTGTGCAGAAAGCTGAAGCTTTTATGAAGCAATTTGATGATTCCAATGCAAAAGACCCAAACCTGCTGGAGAAGTGTGAGCGCATACGACAAGTTTTGCAACTGCTGTCCTGAGAGTACTTTGTGTCTGGTGAAGAGAAGGATAGGATGTTGTATACAGAGACTATAAATTAATTGGAAAGATGTATTTTCTAGTAAGAATCCTCATATTAAATTTTCATATTTTGTACCTGTATTTTTTTCCAGTTGCAAATATTTATCATGTTTTGAGGTGATGAAATCAAAATAACATATTTGGTCTATAGACACGCTATTAAAAGTAATCTTATTGCATATCTTTGGAAAACTAAACCTCTCTTTCTTGTAAGTTTTTCTCCACCTCCCCCTGTATTTACTGTTAAATAAGAGGAGCTTTGCAGTTCTTAGTAAGAAGAGCAAAGGAACCAACAAAAAGCCTGGAGGGTCTTTTACAATGGCAGCTTTTAAAATGAGCGTACAGTACAGTGCTTGCTCAGCCAGCTGTAATCTATCACATTCAGCTTTAGAAGTATGTCATTTGGATTTGGGAGAGATCATTTTCAGTCTGTTGAACACGGGTTGTATAACACGGTTGCTTATTAGTACTTCACACGGTGATCTGGAGATACCATCAGCTTTGTTAGTTTTCCTTTTATATTTTAAAGTTTTCAGTGCATATGGCAATTGTTTAGATATTCAGATAATGCACAGGTGGGAACAGATCAAATCCTTGGACTCTTTGTAGTGAAATCATCTGATTCTGCCTAAACTTACCCTACAATGAGAAGTGCTTTGCTGCAACGTTTTATATCTAGCCTGCCAAAACTGCATTTTCATTTTTCTCTTGTAATTGGTGTCAAAAGAGTTAATTTGTGTTCATTTGCTTTGACATGGGACATTTGTCTCCTATGACTGTGCTGAAAATGAGGCTTTCAAGTAAAAACGAAGGACATTAATTACAAGTTGGGTGATTGGCTTATTTAATCACACTTGTATTCAGACAGCATTCTTGACCTGATTCTTTAATGTTTCTTCAAACATTATTCATACTTTATTAATAACAACTATATGAAATGTGTAGTGTTTTAGAAGAGTGTCTGTCTTCGAGAATTATGACTTTAATTTGGATGGGGGAAGGAGGGGAGGATCTATGGCTATGCAGGCGTGATTTTTCAATAAGAAGCATTTGAGTGGATTTGAGAGCCTTCACTGTCACGGATAACTACAAATCTTTTAAAGTATGAAATATATTGCTAGTAACAAATAACTTAGGCTTTCTGGCTTCTTGAGGATGATGTTATCAGCCAAAAAAAAAAATGACTGCAGACCAGCATGCCGTGCTCTAACACAGTAACTGTGGTGAGCAGAATTTGGCAGCAGTGGCCGGATGATTCAGCAGCAGCTTGGGTGCTGTTCCTGTACCATGGAGCGACACTGGGATTGGGCTACATAGGATACGTGTGGCATCAAAGCCTTTCTGAGGCCCAAAGCTATACAAAACTGATCTTCTGGTGTAAAGGTTGTTGAAAAGGGTCTGTAATAAAAAGAAGTGATATTGACATTTAGTGAACTTGTAAAAGATCGTTGGATCTTGTATTTTACATCTGAGAATATACATCTGGGAAAAACTGCTGTCGCTCCAAGGAGAAGCTGATACTTCTTTCTTCCCATCAGAAAAAATAGGAATTTCTAAGGGATGAAATTTTCAAAGTGTTTTTTTGAAATTTTTTGGTGTCAGAGAAGAATTTGTGTTCTCCCTTAAGATATTTGAAAATTGCCACTTTTGATTTCTCTGTTACACAAAGATGTGGGTCCTCACTGTACACTTAATATACCTTGTAGCTTAAAAGCACAATCACATTGCAGCTGTATTTTAGAAGGGACTTGTAAAAAAGACTGTAAAGGTAAGGTCCAGGGAAAAATATGTGAACGTTTAATGATTTTGATGGATTTGGTGAGATTTGCCTTTCTTGGACTTTGGTTCTGACCATGTGCAAATGTTGACAAATCTGTGAGAAGAGAGGCTTTGAAGATCAAGAGTGTCATATTTCTTTTTATATCAATTAATATTAAAAGCACATAAGGCCTGCCAATCTGGAGTCCATGTGAACAATAACGTTTGGAACAGAACAGTTAGATCCTCTCACTAGTGCAGTAATAGACCTCTGTGAGTGAGGTCCTGCTCTGCTCTCCTCTTCCTCAGCTGCAGTTCCAGCTTTCTCATCACTGCTACCAATTACTGGGTGAAGGACATAATCTTTGGCTTCTCCTTCTTGCAGTTAGGGAAAATTCATGTTAAAAACTAAGGTAATTGTTGTTATGCTTGTGTTTGGTAGAGAAAGCGAAGTATGATGCTTTCTGCCATGTATTTCCTGCTGTATGGTACTGTTCAAGGGTCAGTGGTGTCTCAAACTTCGGTAAAAGGCTTATAAAACTTGTGCTTTATATTGTTATTTTATATTTTTGAGTTTCACAGCTCAATATGTAATATTTTAGGTATTGTCATGTACTTGACATTGTAGAGCAAATAGGAAAGGACACTGAATTGCATTTTGCTTCTTTACTTTGCCCCTTTTCTTAAAGAAGCTTTAACTGGTTGATAAACAAGTCATCTTCAAAACATACATGAAATGCAAAACCAAACATAGTTTTGGGAGATGTGTATTGCTAGGTCTGTGTTAAAGACAAGATTGTGAGGACCCAGACAGCTTGCCCAACACAGCGTGCAAATGCAGTAACATCTCTGGCAATCAAATTGTGTCTTTTCCATATGCTGGCCACCAGACCAGCTTCTGCTTCCTGCTTGGCTTTTCATTTTAATCTAGGTATTTACATTGTGTGATGCAGAAGTGTACGAATATTTCCTCCATCGTGTATTTGAATTGATGTATTTTAATTTATTAAGCATATAATCAGTTATTGAATTCCTGTAGCTGATAAAAGCTGTACAGGAAGATACAATCTGGCACTTTATTCACTTTGTTTTGTCATTTGGCCACACAGAATTTTCAGATCTCAGCATTGCTTGTAGCTTAGGCAATTGTGTGGCTACAGATAGGACAAAATTGTGTCTCTGGCCCCATTTAAATCAGTCTGCTGTGTTAATAAAAATTGCATGCAAGGCTAGGAGTAACAGTGTGTACAGACTGACAAATTACATCTTCATCTGCCTACTCTAATTGTCTTCTAGTTGAGTTAATGTGTATTGTGTAGCTCTGGCTAGAAGAATTTGTATCCTGAGAGAATGCTGAAGTCAGGACTTCTAGGCAAAATAAAGGAACATTAATTACTTAGAATTGCTTAAAGCTGGAACTGTGCCTCTAATAGAAGTAGTAATTACTCAAAATTTGACAATGTAAAAAGTTCCCTTTAATTTGGCTGCTCCTTGCTATGGATTGTGTATCTTTCTTGGTTCTCTGCTATCTGCCCACAATGTTAATTTGGTATCACCATTGTAGAATTACTGGGTAAATGAATTCTCTGTTCTTATTTGGAAAGGGTGTGTCATAGTTGTTGAATGTGTCATTTATTCCAGTATTTCCTCTCACTGGAGAAGAGCTCTGCCGTGTTTCTGGTGATTTTAAAGCAAGGTGACTCTTGACTCATGTCTCGTAATTTCAAATAGCGTAGAAATGCACTTCTTTGGTTTGAGCTTGGTGGATTTTCTGTTTGTTTGTTTGTTTTAAAACTTTTGCCACTATGGAAAAGTAATGAACATTAAAATCTACTCACACTTTTGCAAATCACTGTCAGAAAAAACAATCGTAAAAGAGATTTAATTTGCAAAGTCAAGCACTCAGAAAATTAGAAAACATAAGAATGGAAATTGTCTGTGTAATTTTAATTTTACTCCCCACATATGTAGTATGATTCAACCTCTAATTATGTCATCAGTGCTGTGGTTTCCATTGTATGAATGATAATTCACTTATCCAGTGTTTTCCTTGTAGTTCTGCTGCTATTCTCATTGCCAAAATTTAGGTCTACATAGCACTAAAACTGTAACTGCTGTGTGGATTTGATCCTGCACAAAGTAGTAAGTAGGAACTTTCCCATTAATTTGGTATAGGAACTAGTCATAGATGTTTCATCACAAATGTTCCCTTTAAAACATGTTTTAATGTTCCGATTCATTTACAGTCAAAATATTGAATTGATGTTACTTAATTTAAATCCAGTTTTGTTGACATAAAACTTTCCAGTGGCTTATTCTGGTTTAGCCTTTGGTTTCCTTTTATGTCTTCCTTTCTGTACAGTTGAATAAGCTAGTTATTTCTGTCCCTGCAAATAGAAATATTAGTTGTTTACAGTGATTCCAGTCATACAAGGACACAATTAAATGTCCTTGCCTTTGCAGGACATGCTCATTTTAACAGTGATTTATAGTTAAATTCTATTTAAAATTCTTTGTAAGAATATACATAGTCAACAACTTAATATAGTCACAAATAATAATGTTTTTCAAATACTTTTTTTTTCCCTACAGGGAGCAAAGAATACCAAACTCAATAGAAATAGTGAGTAAATGGTGGGGGAAGGGTGATGCAAAACAGTGGTTTATCTTTCTTTGTCAAAACAAAGCTGAATAAGAAGCTTGTGCCTCTATAAGAAAGTTTGACTGGTGTTACAGACAGAGGCAGGGCTTAAGAACAGAAGAACAGTCATTCAGTTGCTCTTACTGATTTCCCCCCCCCCACATGCAGAAAATTTTTGTCATTCCCCAACAAAACCCACGAAAACACCTACGTCAAAAAGTCAAATAGGTTTCAAAATCAAATACTTCTAAAAAGGTCAAGAAATGCCACATGTATATAAATGGCCAGAAGAATTCAAATTCTATGTCTCTATGCCTCCACCCTGGAGTCAGCATGAAGGGGGGTTGTGTTAGAAGCGAACAAGCAAAACCCCCTAAATTATGTGAGCACATAATAATTAAAGATTACCAGTTACCCTTCTATTCACAGGAAGGTGGAATTACATTTACTATTAGCTTTAGCTTTTAAAGAATGTTTGCTGCTACTTGAAATATCACACAGCCTTTGGCTGTGACAGCTTACTCTATTCTCCTCATGGCCCCAAGTGTATTTTATAAAAGTGGAAGCCATGGGACACAGAATCTGTCACTCTTATTTGCTTATAAATAGCTAGACCTCGCTACGACACTGTGAAAACCATCATTTGCTGTTGAGCTCCTTTGGACCCAAATAAGGATGTTGACACTGTGTTTCCCTGTACTGGTCTAGAAGTACAACAGGCTTTGGCAGCACCCTTTGTATCAGCCAGGCTTTCTTAAGCTCCATGAAATTGCCTGAATCTGGTACAGCGATGCTGCTTATGGAATTTCCTAAATGAGCAGTGGCATTTGTCTGTGGGACACTTTTGAGACATGAGGCTGCAGGATCTCAGCTGCTCAGGATGCTCAGACCACAGCTTAATGCCTTTCTTGGACTTTCAGCCCATTTTCAGTCTTCAGGGCTACTGAGAGTTGCAACCACTTTATTTGTCTACTTTCTGTGGACTTAATTTGACTGAACAAACTGTTTTAAAGCCATTTTGGCCTATTGAAAGCTTAAGCTACAGTGATAGTGTTTCTCTGGTAGCATAGATACATGTAAATAGACTTTATGATAATTTCACAAAGATAGTGCCCTTTGTTAGAAGCAGAAACTCTTGTGACATCTTGGAAATGACTGACCAGCACCCTGAGTTACCTTGTTAAATCAGACTGGTATTTCTGTGAGCTGTCACAAATGCACGCAAGTAGATAGACATGACGACAGCCAGCCAAGAAACCATGTATGGGCATCAAACATACCAGAGCACAAGGATGACAGTCAGGAATGTAACCTCTTCAAGCTGCCTGGTTAAGGCAAAGTGCCACCTGGCGCAAATCCTGGCTGCCATTAGGTTAAAAATAACAAATACTATCCCTGTTACATAAAGAAATCTTTTGCCCTTGTTTAGTGGAGCGCTATGATATGCTGTAAAGAGTAAATATGGAGCTTCTCTGAACTCTTACTTGTGGTTAGTGCTTAGGGTCAAACCAGATGAAACTACCAGGGTTGATTATAAGCAGAGCCCTGTGTACAAACTGCTGCTGTTAAACTGGTGAAATCTGGGTGAAATTTCAGTGTCTAAGCATGCTCATCAGCAGTGTCAAACCGGTTCACTGCACTGTTGACATGTCAGCCCCAGGAAGGACTTCTAGTCCCTTTTTGTGATGATCATGTTACTGTAACGTAAATAGAACATATATGTGTGTTTGAAGCAGCCCATAAACCCTCTGGATGGCTGTAGTCCATTGGCCATGTTCTGCTGCTTATTGCAATAAACCGCAGAAGCTGTTGAAGGTATTGTGGATGAACTTGAAACTCACCCCAGAAGCGCAATCAGTTTTCACCCCACCTTGCCTGCCTGCAGGTCACTTCCAAAGGAAACGCCTGCTTTGGTTATAGGTATAGACTTAATCTGAAATGATAGTAGTGCTCAAGTTTTCCACTGAGTCCTAGTACCTTGTCCTGCTTTTGATCACACCCAACATGAGACACTGTGATGAATCTGCAGCCTGTGTCCAAGCCAAATTCTCTCGTTTCAGTGGCAGGTTTGAGGACTGTCAAAGGGAACACTTTTTCCCAGTTGGACCACACAGCTCTGTCTGTACCTGTCATCTCTTGGTAGACTATGATGCCTTTCAGGTCAGTACATCTGTTACTTGGTAACCCTTAACAAAATTTTCTGGAAGCTTCTAATGCCTGTAGTAAGCAGGAGCATTCATCAGCAGATGGTCTTTACACTTCCTTCTAGGTCCTCAGCTCTACCCCCACCATCTCCCTGCACCAAACAATCTGCTTCCACTATCCATCTTTTTGTGAAAAAAAGTGCTTTCTGGTGCTTGCCCCTCCAGCTAGGATAGCAGAACGCATTGGGCATTTAAAGGTCTCCCTTTATCATAGTCGTAAGAATGGAATTATCCTTAAAATTCATGCCAGATTCCTTCAAGACGGCCCTGAATTTGCATCTCTGCCAGCTCTTCTGTAGGGAGATGTCCCAAAAAGCCAACTCAGCCCTTACATCTGGCTGTGTAGCATGCATTGGAAGAGATGATGCCAGGTGATCCCAGACTGTCTACAACTTGTAGAAGTCAGGGGAGATCGCAGAGATAGTTTAAACACTTTTAAAACTTCGTATCAAGGCTGTCCCTTCATAGAAATGAACACTTACTGGCCAAATTACCGAGTTGCTAATAAGACCACCTGTAGTACGGTTGGCTACAGTGGTCTGAAGGGTACACACGGGGAAATGCTGCACTTAGAAATTGTGGTCTCCTCATACAGTTTGTACAGGGCATACATCTCAATCAGAACTCAGTCGATTGTCAGGTATTCGTTATTACCAAAAAGAAGAAAACCCTTACATAATTTTATTTGCCAGTGCTTTTAATATGCTGTTTAATCTGGGAGATGGAAATTCTGCAGTGAGCGGACGGTTGCATTATGAATATTACACCAGCATCCTTCTTTCCTTCCTGTTCAAGCTCTTGAGCAGATTAAAACTCACTTTAACTGATACCTAAAAAAGTTCAGCTGACTGAATTAGCAAAGCGCATGAGGAGAAAAACAGTGCATCAAAGTTAGGAAGTGCAGAAGTTAGCTTTTATTTCAGAATAGGCCAGGTGCAGCACTCTGAGTCTGTGATATTTAAATAAAACTCATTTAAAAATCATCAGCTCTGCAGCAGTGTGGCATGAAATAGCTCTCTGCACCTTATTATATCCTACTACTTTTCTTCTGAGCAGCCGAGACCGCCAACTGTAGAACACAGTATGCGGAAGGAAAACTACAGTGAACTTGACAATTATTTCCAGAGATTGGTTCAGTCCTAGAAAATATTCACTGGCTCTCTAAAAAAACCCAGGGGTTCCCCCTTTGTTTTCTAAATCCTTTTTTTATTATTTCAGCTGGCTTTGGACAAAGGGAGGGGGAAAAAAAGTGACCACAGGGAGATCAAGAGTACATCTTTGACATTGTTTAGTGAGAAAATACTGACTCTTGTTGAATTACCCATTAATGCAGAGCAGACAGAGTGTCTCAGTTCCTTTTTGTTTGACTTTTTTTTTTTTTTTAATTTGAGGGCGTTCCAGGAGAAGATAAAAGCATGGCAGGTGAGTCTTGGTTTATGCTGTTCCTGACACGAGTGTTACAGATGGTTGCTGCACCAAGAGAAGAACGAAGGGAATGTGACAAATGTAGTCCTTCTGCAAACAGCACATCTTGCAGGCTCTTCTGCTCTACTTGTGCCAATGTTCCCCTTCCTAGGTAACAGAACGGCATTTCAGCCAGCAGAACGTATCAATCAACCTTTATTTGCATCATTGCTGGGGCTGTGGGTCTTGTAGACCTCATAAAATTGCTTTAATGGCCAAATTAAACTTTTGAACTGCTATACAGCTCCAAGCCACTGGTGTTCTGAATTGTCTGCAGGAACACTTGGGAGGATGCTCTGTGGGCTCCAGCATCGGTTCTGGCAAATGCAGGTAATGGAGAACACCAGCTTCAGACATTTTAAACAGGAAGCAAATTTCACTGTGAAGTTGAATTATGTGAATGGCGATTGAAAACGGCAACTCCAGCGTGCATGCCTTGGTATCAGGTGCCAGAGAAGTTGCTGATACTTGTTGGGGTTTTTTTGGAGAGCTGAAAGTTATTTCCAGTTCAGCCTGTTACTGGAAGGTAATTATTGGTCCCACAAAACTTGCTGCTGCAGAGATTTGAACATAACCAAATACTGTGTCCTGCTACTGCAGCTCTGTGGACTAAAATGTGCTGTAGCATTTCAGAGTGGTTTTTTAATATTTGAAAATGATAAAACAATTGTCTCGGAGGAAGGAAGACAGATGTCTCAGCTGGCTTATCTAGAAAATCCTGCCATTTCTCTCAGACATGACCTTTAGCTAGGTCGTCTTATCTTTCTTGCAGCTCAGCTAGATCATTATGATGGGCACCAGCTTGACGTACCCTTGAAATGGGTTCAAAATCCAGCCCAAGCTGTTTTGTGGATAGAAGAAAGTAAAATGCTTATAGTCCTGTTCTGATCATCAGGATGCTAAGGCTATAATTCAAGTCATTAGGCTTAGTATATAAAGCCCTTTGTAATCCAAGTCTTAAGAATCTGAAAGGTCACTTGTGGTCCAATAATCCTGAATAGTAAATGTGATGAGCTAGTGGTGACTGTCTTGATCCTAAAGTACCTCTTAAAATAAATGCTGGTCTCTGCCCCAAAAGCATATGCACATTATTTCAGCATGATACAAGAGGCTGTGCAAAGAATAAGCAGCTTGACTGTTGTACAACATCATGCAACACTGTTTTTTTTAAAAATATTTTAATAACTGGACTGAAATAATAGACAGGAGGATGCTCAAGGTTTTAAAGACACACCCTCCTTTGGCTGCAGTGGTCCAGTGGAAAGATTTCTGCTGCAGACTGCTGATCATCAAGATCCCCCAAATCCTTCCCAAAATCTGCCAGTGCAGCTGCTCATGTAAATAAAATGAGCAAAGATGGCAGGAACAGCAGGACTTTGCTCATACCCTGGTCCTGACAGCAGTGTCAGGGATCATTCATACAAGAGAGCATTCACACAAGTGGTGAGGACAGTCGATGTGAGGAGAGGTTAATGTCTGTTCAGAGATGCAGCAGTTGGTATTAAGCAGGCAAGGGGCTGGGAAGGTGTGGCGGATCCCACGTAGCTCTAGACCAGCTGTGACCAGTTTACAGGGATCCAAAAGGTGGTGGCTTTGCAGAGCAACCCAGAAAGGGGGGCTGGTACTTGGCGGTGCAGGATGATGTGTGAAAGGAGACCTGGGGTAATTTTGTGGGAGGAAAGGACAAGTGGCAGTGTGGCAGACCGGAAGGATGCAGGCGTGGACTGATAATTTACAGGGTCAGTTCCATGTGAGATGGAACACATGCTTTGCTATATCGCAATTAGGGAGCTCAGTCCTTTACTCACCTCCTTGACATCTCCTCAGGAAGAAGTAAAGAAATTGAGGACCGGGACTGCTTAACCATTTATGGGAGTGTCCCCTCTTGGTACTTGACACTCCTTTTCATTCACGTTTTTGTGCTGAGGGCATTAGATACCAGCTGGGTGGAAGGCTGGATGACTTTGTTTTTCCTCTTTGATATCTCCTTGCCTTTCAATTTGTTCAGTATTTGGAGTGATTTCATCTTTATATTGTATTTATTCAGTAATGCACTGGATATCGTTATTTTTGTGCCCTGAAGGGCCTACTTTTCCATTCCATTCTATATTAAGATATAACTTCTATTAACATCAAGGCATGGTGTCTGCATAAAGTAGCAGTGAATAGCTAAACTGTACTTAAATACTTGTGACCTCTTGGCTTTTCTATATGGAATGATTATTAATACTTTGTCCTTGCCGTGTTTCATCAGAAGATGTTGCCACACAAGGCATAGCTGGAGAGGTCTGATCATCCCTTTATTACAGAAGGGAAAAACAGAGGGAAAGAGATTAAAAGATTTGCCAGCAACACGGAGCAATCAGTGGCTGTGCTGAAAATAGAAACCAGGCTCCTGGTTTCCATTCCCCAAATCTGGCCTCTAGACACCCCAACTATATTAAAAATGTAAATGCAAATATAGAAAATATTTCCCTTTTTCAAACCTTCCCCACTAATATTTTGTGTCCTTTTGACTCTGTGCTTCACAGAATAAGCTGGTAGCACTTGGATCAAAGACTCAGCAACCAGATGGGCTGCGCTCACTGAACAGAGCAAAGGGAACTGGACTGAACCACCAAAACCTCAGAGTGACCAAACATCTCATGGCAGAAGGTGGGAGGAGACTTGTGTCTATTTTGAGACAGAAAAGTATTCAGTAGCTGTAGGCTACTGTTCAAAATACTTTGATTACTGTATTTAAGGAAGCCAAAAGTGATACTGTTGTAATCGTCAGTCCCTCGGCCTTTGTATTCTACAAATTATTCTCTTATAATGTACCAGAGGTATGAAGCTGGCAGCTTAAGGAGATGCAGGCATCTTAGCTGTTGGAATTAAGTTTGCAGATGATGGGTAAATCATACACAACTGAGGTTTGAAATACATAACCAGAAGGGAGTAGTGAATTGGGTCTCGCTGAGGTACTGCACAGCTGCAGGGCCTCTTGCTCTTCGAGTCAGAGATCCTGGCAATGCCATTACTGGTCTCATTCCTTTGGGCTTGCCCCAGCTTTATTTCTGTTCCCATATTGTTCCCCTAGCCTGTAAACAGGCTTGATGATCAAAAAAATAAAAATAGCTTATGGATGCAACCCAACGGGACAGCCAGAATAAATTTCATGGGAGAAACTGGATTTAGAAATGCAGCCCTGAGTCATGCCAAAGAGAGTCCATGCTAAAGGCTTTTTTAAGAAGCAATTAGAATGCAGTCTCCTTTTAAAGACATTTCGCTGTGCTTATTTACAGGACCATAACACTGTAAATTAGGACTAAATCCTGCCAGTCTCGGTCTTGTGCATGGCTTCCTATAAGTAGGGTGTGAGATGTAGCTGCACTTGTTCAGAACTCCCCCGTGGAGCTGGTGACAGCAGCACACGGCTCACCACTGTGCCCAGCAAAGCTGTGAACACTGCTCAGAGGGATCATGGATAAATCATCACTGGGATGGCTGAAGAGGAAGTGAGTGTTACTGGAGCCTGTGTAGGGGATTGAGTCCCCCTCCAGCATGTCCCACATTCCTTCTGTTGTTCATGGCAAGCTGTAATGTAAACTAACGGTAAAACTCAGCTGATGTCAGAGGGACAAGAGTTGGCCTCGGTCAAGTCGATATATATTCCCTAAGACATCTCATCCCAGAGCTCAGCTCCTTCTGAAGCTCTTTCTACTCAACAGAAGCCCAAAGTAAATAGGATGAGACAAAATTTAAACAACAGTGGCAAACTGAGGACATCCCCTGTTGTCTGGAGTTAGGAAGCTCTCTCATCTAATGACTTGTGGAACCAAGTGGTGCTTCCTGAAGGTTGCTCGAGCTGAGATAAAAACCTAGGAATTGAATTCCTTCTTGCTTTTTTTTTTTTTTTTTTGAGATTACAGAGGACTCTTCTTTATAAAAGGGAGAATGCTTGCAAATGCTTCACAGTGACTTAGAAAATTTTATTCCAACAAGTAGATTTGCATTATCATAACTATGAAATTCCAATGCATAAGGTGTACTGACTACCTCTGGGTTCACTTCCCATTGTCTTCTGTTTCACTAAGGCTTTGGAACTCTAAGACTATTTTAATGGCTTCGAAAAGCCTGTTGAGAAAGGATCTTTTGTGTCATCTTTATGCTCATAATCGATGTGTCAACTTTATGCTCATAATTGATGTGATAGGAAGAAAGAAGCAGTTTTCAGTAGCAAAACTGTTGCCTTCTCCCTTTTTTGCTGGTTTAGAAGAGCAAAAGTTTCGCTGATGAAGACTGAATATGATGCAATTTTCAATGCTCAGCCAGCAGCTTGTGAAATACATCCGCATTTTGTGAGGTTAGTAACACTGTAGCCACCTATCTTGAACTTTTTTACTGGTTCAAGACCATGTGTCTCTGACTTATTTAGACTTTTGCTGGCTAATGGTTTATGGAGTAAACCTCTGAGGATTTTTTGCCTGGTTCCCAAAGAATCACTGGCAGGAGAGAAATGAAGCTGGCAAGTGCTTTAATCCTTCTTTGAAATGGGCAAGTGCCTCATTCGCTTACTGCAAGTTGGTAACTGTCTGTTCTGTTAACCTGGTCAGATAAAACTGCTGTGTTTTAACTTAAAATTACAGGTTGGATTAAACATTAATCTGAGACCTCAAAAGGAGCACAGTGCCCCTTTGGCTGGTGATTCAGTGCAGTGATATGTTCACATTTTCAAACCCCACAATTTGCAAATCCCTAAAATGCTTCCAGGGGAGGTCTGGGTTTGTTTAAAAGAGCTCTCAAATGCAGATGGGCTCGTTTCACAGCATTGCCACTGCTGAGACTACAGGTTCAAAACCACAGGCTGGATTTTGCAACTGCAATTCATGTTTCAAGTGCTCCATGGGTGATAAAATATCTGAATTGTGATAGACTGAGGTACTTTATTATCTGCTGGTGTGTTGCCCTTCCTGATACGCCTGTTAGTGATGTCTGCGATTCTGCTCATGTTTCTGTCACTGTCTTCCATGGCCTTTGAACTGATCTTTTCCCTTTTCCATCTGGATTCTCCTTGTGTAAACCAGGGATAATGGCATTTCTTTAGTTGGAGTGCACTTCACATTGAAGTGAAGGGTGAAGTGATGCCGCTAGAGAACAGCTAGCAGCCCTGAAACAAGTGATGGACCCCAGGAACTGAGAAATATGCTTGGGCTTTTTAAAAGGCAATCCGCACAGGACTGTAGAAGCTTGTATCCCACTTAACACCATTTAAGCACTTTAACCTTCCTCTGACAAATGCCTGGCCTGTAGCTCTGAACAGAAAACCCCAAACCTCTCCAAACCCAGTAAGAACCAGCGCCTCTGAGCTCTGTTACAAGACAAGAGTTCACAATAGGCAGTTCCAACCTGCAAAACAAAGCTTGTGCATGGATTAATGACTCAAAGGCACTTGCTGGTTTTGGGATCAACAGCATTTTGGCTGTGCAAGGCGTGGAGGGGTTTGGGAGGTGGGATTTGGGCCAGAGATTGCTCGGGGCTGCCCCAGCCTCACTGCGCCAGGTTGTCATGGCTGTCGGCACGTGTTAATTAGCTGAAGAGAAGGATCTGAGGCAGCTTGTGCTGCTTCAAAGGGCCATTCAGGGTAACATTTAAAACACATCTTGCAAGAAAAATAAATGGAGAAGGGTTTAGTTTTTTCCTGTGGCTGCCTGCAAGCTGTGGCTGTGGAGCAGAGAAAGTGCTGCTGAGGCCACCCATGCCGCAAGGCTGCTGGCTCCTTCCTGGCTGGTCTGCCCTCCGTGCAGGTCCTGCAGCCTCCCACTGATCCCACTGGCTTCCCAGGGCATGGTGTCCTGGGCGCTCTCATGCTTGCTTGAGGGGGGCTGCGTGGAGATGGGGATGGAGGGGAAAATCCCACTCACAGAGGGAGGGAATGATGTTTTCAAGCTTGCAACCTGAAAAACCCAACCTGAAGACCTGACCTTGCCAACCAGGCAAGGTTGGCTTTTGTTTGGTGTGTAGCAATGCAGGACTGTGGAGGTGGGAGATTTTGCCTGCCCATGATGTTGTGTTTGCTTTGGAAGAACTGCCAGTCTTAGGCTCTGTTGATGTCAGGAAGGCAGCGGTTGCCTAAGGATGTGTCCTGGGCTGGTGTGGGGCAACGTGGCAGCAGAGGTGGCTGTTCCCACAGCACTGGGGACAGCATGTGGCTTTGCTGCCCAGGCACTGGCTCGGGTGTGCAGAGCTTTCCGTGAAGGTAAAAGCTGTGCAGGCAGGGCAGGAGGTTGGCTTTTACAGAGAGAAAAGGGAGGATGAGAAGCTGAAATCTTCATGAAGAAGGAGAGGAGTGAAAAAGTACTTTTCTTAAATATGTTGTGTTTGTGCATAATTAAGCACTAGCTAAAACCTGGGGTTGAATCTGCAAGGGTCAGAGGCTGGGCAGATGGGATGAGAATGGTGGGGAAGGAGAATTTTAAAAGCATGGCAAATCCTACTTTAAAATGTGCTGGAGCTGGGTTTGATGCTGTGTAAGGAGGAGCCCAGCATGGTGATGAAGGGCAAACCTTGAAGCTTCAGGAAAGACTAAAAGTTCTGAGAGCAGTTTCTGCCAGGCTGGGCTCCAGAGAGACTAAATGCCCTGGTGCAGTGCTCATTATTTAAAGCAGCTTCAGACTGGAGCTGCCAAGCGTGGCAGGGGAGGGGATGGAGCATCCACCTCTGCTGCGAGGTTGTTTCATTGACCTCACCTTGAAAAGTAGTCTAGAACCAAAGAAATGGGCAACCTGGCTTGGGACTGAAGCCTTTTTCTCTAAAGCAGAAATGAAACTCTTTCCTAGCACCAGATGCCTAGAAGGGACATTCATTCGTCAATGCTGCCCACCTATGGGAAGAGGCTGGGGACGCAGTTGCGTGTGACAGGGACTTTGCTGCGGGGTTGGAGAGCACATCCTAATGCACTCTGTCTGCAGTTGCACACGTGACCAGTGACTAATGTGATGCTTCTCAAAACTGCCAGATGATGCTTTGGGGGACAGATCTATCCACCTGAAAAATGTAGCCCCAAATACCACAGTGTGAGAGTTTGAAGGCTCTCTCCTTCTGATTCCCAGAGGACGGGGCTTGAGCAGCGTGCTGTTCCTGAGCCCCTTGCTATGCACAGTTACAGTAGGATACATCCAGAAATGGTGATTATCACAGGCTGAATTTTAACCCCACCTGCTCATTGCTGGCTCCAAGGGCAGATGCAGGAAGCGGACCTTGGTTTCTGCTTTCCTGTCTTCTTTGTCCAAGAGTGGCTGATTTGGAAGGGCTCAACATTCAAGTAATCATTCACAGCCCAAGGAATTACTTTCTTGCCCAACTACAATTCCATGCATGGTTTGGTCCCAGGGCACTCTGTGTAGGGGCTTTTCATTTCTGTGCTTCCCTTTCTAGAAATTGTCCTGTGACATGACCCTGCCCTGACCAGGGAAGTTCTAATTTTCCTCGAAGAGATCATTCACTCCTAGATAAAGATTAATTTTCATTTTATTTTTTAACTTTTTTGGGTGAAAATGTTTTTGTAGGCCATTTAAGACGCTGTTATCTTTGCCCAGCTTTCACGGGTTGCTTCATGCAGCAGATAATGAGTAACCTTTCCTCCCATGGGGCAGGCTGGGAGCAGAGGGCTGGGTGTGTGTGGAGAGGTGAGCTCATTGCTTCCTTGCTCCCTTCTTTTTGGGAAGCATGAAGACATTTTTAGTGTCTGAGTGACATCTCCCTGCCTCTTGCTTTTGGTAATTCTTAGGGTGTGAGAAGATGCCATTCCTCCACCATGTCCTGCTTACCTCCTTTCTGCGTGGAGCCCAAAAGACCTCCCAGAAAGGACTACAGTGAAAGAGTTGGAGCTGAGACAGCCCCAGGGGAGCAGAGCTCCAGGCACAACGGCTTCATTCACAGCCCAGCCCTGACACACACTCCAGGGCCATCCCAGCACACAGCCCTGTGCTGCACTCCTCAAAGCCACATAGACAAGTCATTGTCCAAGCGAGGATGCAGACGCCCATATCCAGACTGCCAGTCTCCTGCTCTTACCACAGCTACTGTTGTTTGTAACATAAGTGGGTTTGGGATGGATGGACAGTTCCCAGGCAGTGCACGGTGTGAGAAAGGATTGGGTATGAGCTGAGATCACGTCTTCTCCAGTCTGTCCATGGCCTGCCTGAAATGAATGGGAAAGTCTAGGTTTAAATGGGTGTTGTGTCCAGTGTAAGTGTCCCAAAGCATGCTCAAGACTGGCACCATCTCTTAGCACAGCATGGAGTAGTACAAAATCCTTGTCATCTAAAAGGGCTCAAAAAAAAAAAAGATGGCAAGTGCTCTTTTCCTACCCATTGCAACGTCCATTTATGATGCATGTTACCACATTAGTGCCTCTGACAGGTCTCACTCTGTTATACACTACCAGAAGCCAGCAGCAACAGTAGATCTATTGCAAAGCATTCCACATTCATATTGACTCAATAATCCATCTCTCTTAGACATGATTTTTATACCCTTTTTGTTGTAGAGTGAAAGTGGTACCAGTTAACGCTGGATGGGGAGTGGGATGAAATGCACCTTGCTAGAAGACCCACTCATGAAAGAGGGAGGTGTGGCACTGACTTACAGCCTTGGAGTTTGCATCAGTGAATTAGTTCTTCACCTGCCTCTGATGGAGAAAAAACAAGAGGAGGTCAGCAACTCAGCAACTCTGCATTTTATTCAACTTTCTATAATGTAGCCTGAAGTAAGGAAGAGTGAGAACTGTAAAAGTGCCTTGTTAGGTGCTTTACACTGGGCTGGCGAATCATTCCAGACAGGTTATAAGACTACCCTGGCATAAGGAAGGAGTAGCTTTCTACCTGCACACACGCTTATAGGCCCAGATTCAAAGTGTCAGTAAATAGGAAGAGCAAAACTGAGTATGAGCCACCAATGTGTGCTTGCTGCCCAGAAAGTCAGTTGCATCCTGGGCTGCATCAGAAGAAGAGCGGCCAGCCCACTGTGGGAGGTGATTCTGTCCCTCTACTCCACTTCTGTGAGACAGCTCCGGCACCCCTAGCGTGAGACAGGCATGGACCTGTTGGAGCAGGTCCAGAGAAGGGCTGTGAAGATCAGGTGTCTGGAACACTTCTGCTATGAGGACAGGCCAAGAGAGTTGAGGTTGTTCAGGCTACTGAAGAGAAGAGTACAGGGAGATCTTAGAGTGACCTTCCAGTACTTAAAGGGGTCCCTGCAGGAAAGATGGGGAGGGACTCTTCATCAGGGAGTGTAGTGACAGAACAAGGGGTAATGGTTTTAAACTAAAAGAGGGTAGATTTAGATTAGATATTAGGAAGAAATTCTTTACTGTGAGGGTGGTGTGGCACTGGAACAGGTTGCCCAGAGGAGTTGTGGTAGCCCCATCCTTGGAAGTGTTGAAGGCCAGGTTGGATGGGACTTTGAGCAACCTGCTCTAGTGGGAGATGTCCCTGCCCATGGCAGGGGTGTTGGAACTAGGTGGTCTTTAAGATGCCTTCCAACCCAAACCATTCTATGATTCTACAATCTGCAGAGGAAAAAAATGGGTTTGATTTTTTTGCATGTGAAGATTGCCCAGTTCTGTTTCCCTTCACTGAAAGAAAATGCTTCATTGCAAAGACCAAAGAAGGTGGAAAAGGGAAGATGCTGTTCACCAGCTGTCCATCCAACTTTGCATGTGGCCTGGAGCAAGTCTCTTTGCCTCCTGGACCTGCTGCTTCTTCACTGTGCTGTGGGATGAGCAACGCTTGTCTACACTGAAGCACTATTTTGGGATTAGCATTTGTAAGGTAAAGAGCTGTCTGTGTTCAGAGAAGAGATTAGATGAAGAGGATGAAAGAGGGGGATGAAGAAGAAATCTTAAGAGAAACATCATGATCAATGCCTAGTAATAAAGCAGCTATTGGACTCCCAGGTGTTGGGAAGTTATTGCAGGCAGAAGAATCTGAGCTAGGCTTTGGAAATGAAGCAAACTTGTCCCGCTGCCCTCGGCAAGGAGCCTGCAAGCCTGTACCTCCATGAGCTATGCCTGGACTCCTGGACTTTGCCTTTTGCAGGAATAAATTCCAAGTTTTGTGGAGAGCTGTGGGTGGAGGGGGAGTTCATACAAAGTACAGCAAACCCCCTGACATCGTTTAATCTGAGTAAATATAATGTGATAATGCGGGTATTTTAACAAAAGTGTCTCGGTGGCTTTTCAGAAAGGCAAGCTCCACCAAAACATGGCTGCCTTTATACCCCTCCTCATCTGTGGGGTGTCTGCATTGCTTTTATCAGCTGCATTCTATGTTTTAAAAGTTTTTAAGCAATCAACTTGCAATTTGCCTCCTGGTCCGTTTCCCCTTCCAATCATTGGCAACCTGCATTTGCTGGATATCAGAAGGCAAGACAGGTCACTAATGAAGGTAAGAACAAGCGTCCTTTGTTTTTAGGGTGTTGAATGTCAGCATGTACCTATTTAAAATTCTCCTGTGGTGACAGTTCCGAGATAGTTATCAGTGCCAAATGTGTTTTTAAAAAACTGTGATGGTTTAAAGGTTTCAGAAGGACCAAGGAAACTGTTATACCCCAAGTCTGCAGAGGGTTATGCTAAAAATAAGCACTGCTTACATGAGAACTACTCACACATTGAAAGCGATGAGTATCTGCATCAGATAAGATCGATGGACCTAAATTTTGGCATCTTCCTTGCATTGTGAAATACTTGAAAATACTTGAGTGTCCACGTAGCCAAATTGAAAGATGGATGCTTAATAGTGGTTGCCAAAATAGTTTGTGTTTCTTATTCATGTTGCCAGTTTTTCATGACAATGGGGATTAATATAGCACAGCCCAAAGAAGAGAAGTAGGAGAAATCGTTTGAAACAGTGAATGACTTGGACTTACACAAGAAAAGGTTCTCTGTAGGAGTCACAGTTGCCTCACATCTGTTTTCCAGAAAAGAAGGGGAGAATTTCAATGTGTTTCGTCTCTCAGAGCCAAAATGTGGCTCAGCAGGCATTTCCCATGTCAGGACATGGGGCGTGAATATCCTGCACCTTACACTGAGACTTTTAACATCAGGTTGCCACCAGCCCTCTGACCTGCTTAGCTCTGTGTAGGGAAGAGGAACTGGCTTTGTCTCATTCTCATTGTCTGTCTCTGTCTCACTGGGGTGGTGCATGGACGTGCTGCGAAGAGTAAGCAAAGCAGAGGCTGGAAAAGAGGTGACCTGAGGACCAGGAGCAAGGTGATAGTATCTTAGCGAAGCACAGTCTGACTGCAAAAGGCAGAGAATGGCAGTAGGGTCCTCTGGGCTGCAGCTACGGGTAGAGTGAGATTTTCTGATTGGGCTTGTGGCCCTGGGGTAATGATCTCAAAGCTGACTTGCCAGGAGACCTTTAAGGTGTTAGCAAACAAATGATCTGGAGTACAAAATTCTTCCCGAAAGGAGAATCCCTAGAGGATTTTCCCCATGGTAATTGCATGATACATGGTGCAGCAACTGAAATCTTATTTTGAACAAATGATTGAAATCAGTGTCCTATAAACTATTTTTTTTTACATGTGTAAATCAAGTCTGACTATACTGCTGAACCACAGATTAGGCTCTGCCTGGGCTACCTGTTTGTTCTGGTGCAGCAGCGGGGGTTGCTTAGTTTTGAAGCCTTTGAACCCCAGCAGGATGTACCACTCCCACTGATGACTTCCATGTTCTGATTTTTCTCTCTAGATTTCAGAAATATACGGCCCTGTGTTCACCGTCCATTTGGGTTTTCAGAAGGTGGTGGTGCTCACTGGCTATGAATCGGTTAAGGATGCCCTTCTGAAGACAGCAGATGTGTTTGCAGACAGACCAGCTATACCCATATTCTATCACATCCAACATGGAAATGGTACTGGCAGGTTGGAAAGATAAGGCCGAGCTTGCTGTGCTGTTTCTCAAATGCATTGCTTCAATTGCAACAGTATTTAAGGGTCTTGATCTGTGTCCTTATCATCGAGGGCTGCATTTTGTGGGGCTTGTGGGCAGTTGCTTGTTTTCTTAAGAAAAATACTTCTGGAGATCTTCCTACTTGCCTTATCATTTTTTTGCTTTCAGTGACACTTTGGTCACATTTCAAGGGTTGGGGTTATTTTTGCATTGCAGAGGGAAGGAAATTCTTTTTCACAATGTGAAGGCTGAGATCCTTATGCAATCTCTTCTCTGCAGTTACTGGGAGTTCAGACAAAGCGTGGATCACGCATGACGCATGATAAAGACTGCAAGAACTGGCAAGAATGCAACAGCACAGGCTGTTTGTACCTCAAACAATCACTTCTGTAAACAGATATTTGGCACGTTTCTGAATTGCATGCTAAAAAGTAATACATTGCCCAAGACTAGACATTGAAAAACAATGAAGGGAATCATCCAGGGCTGAAAGGAAAAGATTTGATGACCTAATATTTATATAATGTATACAGCATGTGGGGTTTTATTTTTTATCTCATTTTTAAGTGAGGCCCCGTGTGAGGAAGGGTACACTGTGCTACTCTCACAACTGCCGTATGAAGATGTAGTCTGTGTTCAGCCCTGGAAGCCCTCCTGGGAAGGGATGACTTCTGAGTTGGACCCAAACACCTCCGTGCCCTCTTGGCTGAGCTCTTTTTTTGTCCACTGGGTTAGCCAGCCAGTGGGTATTCCCCAGCTGTAAGCAAAGGTGCCTCCTCACCACCCCTCCTTGTCCCCCTGCACAGTATACAGTTCATCCTCTCAAACACAAGCTCTTCAGTGAAATTTCATGACAGGGACAAAGCAGTGTCATCTGCTTCTTGCCTTTCTCTCTGAAACAGCTGGGTTGTTTTTCAAAGGAAAAACAAGTCAGCCTGAGACAAATACCATGCGTAGAGCTTTTTACTGTCAATGGCTGCAAAGAGACAAAGCTGTAAACAAGCCAAACCCAGAGCTTTGGTGTGAACAGCACCCAACTGTTTAAAATATCATGTCCTGCCCTCCTGAACCTACCTGGGGTGGTGCTTTCCTCAAGCCAGCCCCCACCAGCCCGAACCCCCCAAGTGTCTCCCAAGCAGGCTCCACCAGGTTACAAAATACCTGCTCTCCCTGGCTGTGCTTTTGGCGTTTCTGAGAAAATCCCCTACCACCTCGGCAAATAGGGCATGCAATCCCTCCGTAGGTGTGTTCTTTTCTTCTCAAGAGCTCTGGAAGACAACGCGGCGGTTCACCATAGCCACGATGCGGGATCTCGGCATGGGGAGGCAGCTTGGAGAAGAAAGGATGCTTGAAGAGCTTCACTTTCTCATTGAGTTGATTAAATCCTTCAAAGGTGAGCAGGAGATGGCATTGAGTGTTTCATGCTACTTTGCAAAGCTATTGTGAGCGCCTCTGGGTTGCTCCAGGAAAGACCAGTACAGTTATGATTTTATTAATTTCTAGGTGGACCTTTCCGGTTACGATTTTTGAATATGGCCCCCACCAACATCACCTTTGCTATTCTCTTTGGGAGAAGGTTTGATTATGAAGACCCAACGTTTCTCACTCTGTTAAGACTCATTGATGAAGTTATGCACCTTCTTGGATCTCCATTCTTACATGTAAGTTACCCTCTGTGCCGAGATGCTCCACTATCAAACTGGAGTTGGTAGGTCAAGCTGACTTAATATTACAGGACGGATTTGGAGAATCTTTAGTGTGCTGAGGCATAAGAGTTACAGAATGGTTTTGATTGGAAGGGACCTTTAAAGATCATCTAGTTCATCTACCCCGCCATGGGCAGGGACAAGATTATTTTGGGGGGGGGTGTGTCTTCCTTTGTGAAATCCTCCTGTGAAGGAGGTCCAACATCATGTGGTAGCACTGGGCCGAGATGCTGATATGTCCTTACCAGCAGAAGGGATGTGCTTGATTTTTCTACAGCCAGAAGGTACAATAAATGAGGCTTCCAGTGCTGTGGGACTTGGGGCTATCAGTGTCCAGGAGCATCAGTGGAAATCCACAGAAATGCTACAGTCTCTGCCCTTTTTGTTACTATTTTTAGTCACATTATTTTGTGTACTTCACATCTTATGAAGGATTGTAGTCTCCCATGAGGAAACAGACCTTAATGCAGGACTGGAATCTGGGCAACCTTCTGTCTTTGGTGTTCCACAGTAACTGCAGGAAAATGTTCCTGGAGCATGTCTCAAAAATGTTTGTGGCACTTTTGATAGAGAGTTCAGAAGGACTCTGCTTAGCCTGTTCTTTGATGTTTTCTGTTTTTTTGTCAGTATTTGTCCAGCAGTACCCAGAACAAAACACAAAATGCCAACATCTCCTACTCCCTGGTATTTTTGGTCCAAAGAAGGCCCAGGTGGAAGACACAGGAGGGAATCAGGTGCCTCTTGGAGGGCATGGCCAGAGTTTGTTTCTTTAAAAACACACTGGTGATGAAACTAATGAAATACTGACTTTATTTGTGCATGTACAAAGAAAAATAGCCAGGCTTATTCCAGTTGTTTTGTGCTGGGTGCTGTGTGAATATCCCCAAAGTAACCTCTTGCCTTGGGAACAATTGCACGTGTAGTTGGGGGTTACTAGGTTTTGATCTCTCTCTACAACTGAAGAAACTAGTGAAGTTACAAAGTAGTAGTATGAATTAGAGAGCTGTAGACATTATATATGGACCTCTCTCTCATACATCCTATCATGGCATTAAATCAATAACAGCTCAATGGAGCTGCAGAATAAGAGTATTCCAACTACGAGGCTCTCGTCTGAGCCAAGAACTCTTGTTAAGCTCATACTTCATCATGAGGAAGAGAATATTAGTTATTGAAGGTAATATTGAAACAGTCATCAAAAAAACCTGTTAAAAAGATGTTGATGAATTTATTACCTGAATGAGAACTATTTACAATAGTTACAATTTATAATTAAAAGAAAAGGAATGTTCTACTATCTCTGTGTCAGGTTTAGGTTTTGCAGAAAACAGCAAAAATTGTAACCAGTTAGTGAGAGTGTGAGATTTGTGACTCTTCTTCTGCAGCCAGTCTACATATAACGTTGAGAAAAGGTGTAAGTAACCCCCTGCACATAAAATGGAACTGTTTATTGTGCTGTGAAATTTAATGATGATGAGAACTGAGGGTAATTGATTTATAATTCATGAGAAAGTTAAAAATTATGATCTAGCTTGAAAACATAAGTATTTTGTATTGCTAAATGTTTAGAGTTTTGTTTGTGTAATTCATAATGCTTTATCTTTTTGCTTTATTACCTCTTTAAAAATGTAATTTCATTGTTTCATGAGTTTGCTCTCACTTTTCCTTAATTGTATTTTTTAATTCATGTTTATAGACTGTCTAGACAAGGCTGATAGGCTCCATTCATTTCTATAGAGAATTTTTAATACAAGGAAGTGTTTTTATAAATTAAAATTTTTAGTTACCTAAAAAGAGAGATTCCAATCACATGTTATTTCATTCTTCACATAAGTGATTCTTCTATCATGATACTTGAGTTTTACAAGGTAATGGATTAATTTGAATTTTTGTGTGTGATTTCATTTCCTTTTCTTTTCCTTTTAGTTATATAATTTCTACCCATTCCTTGGATTTCTCCTTAAACCTCACAAGGAGATACTGAAAAAAGTAGAAGAGGTGTGTGTGATCTTAAAAAAGCGCATCAAGGAAAGCAAAGAAAGTGTTAAAGGAAACAACTCCATGAGCTACATTGATGCCTTGGTATTCAAACAAGAGGTATTTTAATGATATGATGATTCTAGTGCAGTATCTTATACAGAGATGCTCTCTGTTGCTTGTCTAATAAACATGCTGTAACATGGTCTGTATGAAAATATTTAGATTTTGGGTAAATATCCTCCTGTTTTAAGGTGTTGAATACTGCATACTGAAGGAAGAGCAAGAAATTATTAAGCAGACTGTATCGTATGAATGTCTAAACCTTGTCTTCAGGTGTCAGCTACAGTCCTTTCCTTGCTGCAGGGAGAGTTAATGTCATTTGTCCATCACACTCCAGGCAGACGCATTGCTTCCTACGGGAACAGGATGAGGCAACAGATTCCCAGCTGCAGAGATGCATGAGTTCCTATTTTGTTTGTGTAAACACATCACCAGCTCCTGTGGGGTGAATTCACCAACAGGATTGATCATGTGGGAGTATAGCAACGAAGGATCAGTCTGTATTTGCCCTTTCTGTCCAAGTGTTTGCATCCACTTACTTGAGGTGGGTGGCAGGCAGGATGGGTACCTGGGCTTGACATTTCCCATCAGCAGCATAAATCATGGACAGCAGAGTTGATGTGCCAGTGGTGTCCTGGGCTTTGCTGCAGCTACCAGAGAGCCTGGCATACATTCAGACAAACCCCACCTCCGCAGCTTGGGAAGGCGCAGTCTTGCTCCTCTTGTCAATTTTCCAGCTTCTCAGGATCTGCAGGCAGGAGATGAAAGATGTGAATCGATCAGGTAACCACTGCCCAGAGCAGAGATGTCATGTGGTGTTGGAGAATCAGTGACTTTGTCCAGTTAGTTTGTTTTGGGGAGCAAAATCTCATGTGTGAAAATATTTTGCTGAAAATGGAAGCCTTTCGGTAATGGTAAGTAAACATGGTGCATCTTGGCACTTATAATGCCCATGCATCCCACTGTAATGTCTCTGAAGACTGGGTTACCTCTCCTGGGTCTCTCTTTCCCCGCTAACAGTAGTGGGGTTTTTTCTTTTCTATTTCCCTAAAGGAGGAAAATAAAAGCAATACACTTTTTCATGATGCAAATGTATTGGCCTCTGCACTTGACCTGCTCATGGCTGGCGCTGAGACAACATCCACAACATTGCAATGGGCCGTGTTGCTGATGATGAAGTACCCTGAGATTCAAAGTAAGACAACTCTATGGTTTTGCTTTTCTTACGTAGGGTACTGAAGTACTCTGCAGTGACTTCTTAAGTGATGCTCACCTGTAAAAGCTTCATAGCCTCTCATGCATCCAAAAGCTGAGCACCTGGAACCTGTCCACCTCTGTCTAAGCATTGTATTCTGCCAGTCAGGATGAAAGGAACTGAGAGGTTGTTCTCTCTCAGCTCCCAGGGGCTGGGCAACCTCCTGCCCTGAGATAGTTTCAACCAGCAGTCTGCACAAATTGAGATTTGGAGGTGCTTTACCACTGAGGGTAACTCACTTCATGCGTTTCCTTTGCCCAACAGAAAAGGTGCATGCAGAGATTGAGCGAGTTCTTGGCCCTGGCTGCTTGCCTACCTTTGAAGACCGGAAAAACATGCCGTTTACCAATGCAGTGATCCATGAGGTGCAGAGATTTGTGACCCTCCTGCCACATGTTCCACGGTGCACCTCTGTTGACACCCACTTTAAAGGCTACTTCATCCCCAAGGTACTTGCTACTATCCAGATGAAGAGGGGGCTTCAGCACACAAGTCATCCACAGGACAAGATGCAATAAGGAGTGGCGGAGCTTGAAGCACAGGGCTTTTAGTGGGGAAGAGCTAGGTCCTTAATCCCCTGTCTCCTCCACACCCAAACTGATGGCATTGTGACTTCAGGGTTACATACACAACTTCCCAATCATTGTAATCACAGAATCATAGAATGGCTTGTGTTGGAAGGGACCTTAATGATTATCTAGTTTCACATCCCCTCCCATGGGCAGGGACACCTCCCCGTATAGCAGGTTGCTCAAAGTCCCATCCAACCTGGTCTTGAACACTTCCAAGGATGGGGCTACCACAACTTCTGTGGGCAACCTGATCCAGTGCCTCAGCACCCTCACACTAAAGAATTTCTTCCTAATAGCTAATCTAAATATACCTTCTTTCAGTTTAAAAACATTATGACTCATCATTACACTCCCTCCCCATCTCTCCTGTAAGCCCTCTGGATACTGAAAGGCCTCAAGTCTGTTCCTTTTTTTCTTCAATCTCCATTGCTGTTCGTTCCCTGTAGAGCAGTTCTGCCTCTAGAGTACCACAATATTGTCTCGTTGCCTGCTTGAGGCAAGCAGAGAGCAGCTGGACAGGAAGGAAGCCTGGCCCACATCTTTCTTCTGCTTCATAACTCAGGAACAGCCCACAAACATTGCTGTTAATTACGTATTAGTAATTCCAGTGAACTGAGTATCCACACTAACTTGGGGTCATTTGATCGTGTGCTAGTCCAGAAATTAGTTCATCAGAGATAGAACTTTGCAGACAGAGCTCAAAGGGAGGAATGGTTATGTGGCTGAATGGACAAAGCCAAAATTTTGCAACATCCACATGTGCTAAAGTAGAGGATGGTTGTGCTGCAGGGAACTACGGTGATTCCACTGCTCACCTCGGTGCTGCTGGATAAAACCCAATGGGAGACACCCGATGAGTTCAACCCCAACCATTTCCTTGATGCGGATGGGAACTTTGTAAAGAGGAAAGCTTTCCTGCCCTTCTCCACAGGTAACCTAAGTGTTTGATCCTGCATGGGGCACCAAGTTCCCAGTGTCCCTCAGAAGATACCAGCCAAGTGGCAGGATCCAAACTTCTGTTGGAAACAGCACATACATCAGTAGTGGGGATAGTTTAGGAATACCCTCCCTGGGTTTTAATGACTTGCAAACAGTCCCTCAGCCCACACTGGGCCATTGTGTTTAAAGACACTACTGGGACCTACAGAAGACTTAATGCCTTCAAGCAAGAGTTCAATCTTCCCTCTCCCTTGGGAGGGCTGGTTTCTCAGATCACTTCCTTGCAGGCTCAGAGTGAAACAACCCTGTTCAAATGCCCATGGGAGACCAACAGCGATGGCTGCTGAATATCACGCCACACTATTTTGCATTTCTGGGGCCTATACTGTCCATCACACTTGCTACCAAGTAGTAGGGAAGAGGTGTTGGGCTGAACCACCACTTACCGAATCACTCCACCAACAGCCGTGCTTTTGGCATTGCAGGGCGGAGAAACTGCATTGGAGAAAGTCTTGCCATGGTGGAGCTCTTCATCTTCTTCACAGGCTTGATGCAGAAATTTACTTTTAAGCCTCCACCTGGGGTCAAAGAATCTGAGCTGGACATGACTGCAGAGTCTGGATTCACCATGAGACCCCAACCACAGTGTGCCTGTGCTGTGCTACGCCGATAAACTCAACTCTGAATGGAGAAAAATCCACGCGATGGTTTTGTGCTGATCCTAGCAGAAGGAGAAACCAGATCCGCGGGTAGTAGTTACAAATAGTGTCTTTTTACTCAAAGCTTTGCAAATACTGGCATAATATATGCTTAAATATATGCTTAAAAAATGTGTTCAACAAATATTTTTCTAAGAAGCAGAGGAGGGCTGATGGGTAAGGTTACCTGGAAAATTACAGCCAGATACGTGACTGGAAACAACAGGACAGCCACTACTTTACACATCAAATACACAGCATAAGTTATTCTAGTTCTGAGGATGCTTCTCAAGAGTGGATTGTTTCTTCACTTGAAGAGCAATATTAGCTACAAATGTTTGTCATCATCTAATCCCTGCTCTTTTCCCATTCCCTACTGCACATGTGATAAATTCTTCAAGGTCTTTGTTCCCAGCCTTGCTAGCAGGAGAATGCAGTTGGACTGGAGGTGCATAGAGCCTGAAGGCTTAGCTCTGCCCTGCTCATACAGCCCGAATTCGTGGCTGGCAGGGAGCTTCCCCCCAGTACTGGCTGCAGGGCTGTGCTGTCTGGGACTCAGAGGGATCGTGTGCCATCTCGTGGCAAAAAGAAAAAGGAAATTGCATTCTGCACGACACTTGCTCTGGCCAGTGCGCAGAGGGGCTGCGGACAGAAGGCACCCCTCCTTTTACAAATCTACACAGTTGCTGCAATCCTTGCACCCGGTCATTGCCTCTCTGAGTGTAGGAGCCCCTGGTCCCAGCATCATGCAGCACTAAAAGTGGTAGGCTGGGCTGTGGGACATGCTGCCCGGTCAGCTGCCTGTGGTGTGAGCCACAGACATGTCTAAGTTGGATTTGTTCAGATCTTTCTTTAAAAATCAAACCACCTGTCCTGCACAGAGATGCTTGCCGTCAATTCAAGTCAATGTGTTATGAGGCACAAACATGTTTTGCAGCCAGAGGGAAGACCCTCGGGGCCACTGAGGAATGTTGAAATGGTATTTCCAGCCCTGAGAGACAGTGTTTTCTGCTAGATACATATGTGGGTGAGTCATAATCAATGTTCTGCCATCATTTGGCTGAATAAGGGAGGCAGGCACTTTCTTTTGCAGGGATATATTCAACTGTCTAAGTCAGTGTGCTGGGGAGTGACCTCTTCCATCCTGCTAACACAGGCACAAGTAGCATGCACTTGTCAAAGGAATCAAAGAAACCTGTTTTGCTTGGATGTCTGTACCTGGTAGCTCAGGGCTCTTGCTGAGGCAGAGGTATTGCACAGCCTGCTGAACCTCTGTAAATGGCCAGCACTGACACAGGCTCTGCTCTGCCTGCCTGAGAGTGCCAGTGCAGAAGGGGATGTCCAAAAAGAACAGTCTTTGAAGGCTGCTGTGCCACATAGGAAGGGATCCATCTCTCTCCTTTGAGGCCAAGAACCCAAAAGTCCATGGCAAGGGGTCAGGTCTGAGGTTCCACCAGCAAATTCGTGCAGATATAAACCCAGCCCAGTTTTATCCCCTGGAGCACTAGATTGTTGCCGTATCTGTTGTTTGAGTTCATATTATTTTTGGAGTAGACTAGACCAGGAAAAGTCCTGCCTCTCTGAAGCTAAAAGCAAATGTATTTTCTTATTTTAGCAAGGCCAAAAATTCCTTCACTGAGTTGATACATGGCTTGCTCCTCAGTTGCTTTACCTGTGTCTCCCTGCCTTCCCTGAAGAAGACCCCCATCCTACTGCCATCACTCCTCAAGAGTGCCAGCAGGTGATACTTTGTGAGAGCAAGAGGTGAGAAGCTCAGGGCCCAAGGCACTAAACAGAGGAACAGCACCAACATCAGTGAGGCTGTGGTGGCAACCTTTTGTTCAGCTTCTGCAACCAAGAGTTGAAGACATAAAAATGAAAAACAAAGGTTATCCCCAGGACTAATTAGCAGCCTGTAGCTGAGCACAAAGGGAAAGCTCTTTGCCCTCGAGAAACCACTCTGCAGATCGGGAGGCTCCTATTGAACTGGTTTTTACTAGGATGAGGATATGCAGAGCCTCTTACTCATGAGATACAAGAGAAATGTTAACATTCATCGTCACTCTGGGCTCAGGATCAACCTTTCATAGCATTTGCATTTCTGTGTAATGAAAAGTTGGGAGGCAAGCATGTGAAATATAATGAAGACATGGGATGAAAACTTTATTTGGTTCCCATAAAGAGGGAAACAAACAATATGATAAAGCACATGATAAGAAAATGCATGTGGAGTAGTGGCAATTCACAGGCAGATAAATGGAAGAAAAATTGCCTGAGCTGTACATCAACTGGAATAAGACTGAGGAATATGATGACAGATCAGGGAGACAGATAAAAAAGGCAGAGATGCAGAGGAAAGGAAAACAACCAAAACCAGGTCTCGTCCAATCTCTGATCCCAATTCTCCTTGCATGTGTGCGTGCAATGCAGGCACTGTGAAGTTAGGCACCATTTGCAGGGAAATTGCATGGCTGGTTCCAATGGCCAGACATCCCAAATACCAGGCTGACTCTTGTTTTTGGCTCTTAATATTATCCAGGAGGTCTGAAGAGAGGAACAGTGTTTGCTCTTATTTAACAAGCTCAGGAAAAGCAGAGATGTATAAAAATAGAAGTGGGTCTAAGTTTATTTTTCTGTATCATTAGCCTTTTATGATTGGTTGCTGGTACAAATTCTCACAGGGCCTTATGATTTAGACTGCAAACTCAGAAATGTAGATTTTCTTTCATTCAGACTGTGCAGCAGTGATGAACTTGGTGGTAACAGCACTTGCTTATCTAAACAGGTTTGGAGGTTCTGAGGCATCTTTCAGAATGCTGTTCCGAGGCAGAAATAACTTTGTCCTCAAATCACATGCATCGATCTGTTTCTTCCCTCTCAGTGTTTGACTTGGCTGCTTCGCCTGACAGGGTCTTGCCACAAGCTATGGATAATGAGGGAGTTTGGAAAAGCTCAGGAGGTACCTATGGATGGTTCAAGTGTGTGACCCACAGTGTATTTCCGTGGCTTTTACTCAGGGGCTGCATCCTCTTCACCAGATCTCCTCCTTGGTCTCTCCATGCACAGTCTGTCTTGAGAAGAAGTGTGTGTTTGTCCATCACCATCACGGTTTCTAACTGACTGTGTGCACCTTCTCACGGCAGAGGAGCAAAGAGAGGGTCAGCAGCCTGTGAGGCAGATGTAGAGGTGGAGAGCAGTAGAGTGGGAGTGGATGGAGACAATGGGAAGGGGATGTGAAAAAGGGATGATGTGGCAGGATGGGAGGATGTTGAGTCCTAGTATAGCTAGGTTGGGTCTAAACAGCTTCCCCACTTGTTGGGTTGCTCTTCAGCAAGGCTGTGGTTATTCACGCAGGACAGCACAGGTTGCCTGAGGCTGGGGCCTTAATGTGAAAGTTGTCTGAGGAACAGTAAGGTCCAAGTCAGACTCGGAAACTCCTGGCTGGGGTTGAAATGTAAATGTCTGCATCAACCCTACAAAGAAGACAAACAGCTCCATCTTGGCGAGGCTTTCTCCGATGCAGTTCCTTCGCCCTGCAGATGAAAGCAGTGCATTTACTTGATGGAAAGATCAAACTAGAGTGTTTGCCATGGACATGTTAACATCTGAGATGTTGTAATGAAAACACAAGTAAAACCCTGAAATGCACTAGAGTGTTTTGGAGCAGGGGAGTCCGTGTTGCTAAAGCAGCTGTCCCAGTCACATGTGTGCCTGCATGGTCTCTTTTGTCACACAGCTACCTGCAGCAGCAAGTCACAGCCATGCTGCATGGTTATTATGCATTTATGATGTACCCTCTCCTCTCCTTAGCTCTTCCAACATTCTCAGTGTCTTTAACCCTTTCTCTTTGAAAAGCAGCCTAATAAAATGACACCTCCTCCCAAAGTGGAATGGTTTAAAACTCACTTTTCCTGTGGAATTTATCCTAACTTCCCAGTTTTAGAAAAGACTATGTTTCTTCTTTCCTACCCTCTCTTTGTGCTAGATTCTCAGCCCTTGCATAATGGTCCCTGTACAGCTGAAGCACTTGGTGGACAGCAAAGACTGGCTTCCTAACGTCAGAAGGTACTACTGAGGGTCTGCGGTCGGTGCACGTTCTGGAATCCCTTCGAGCCATCCTTTCAGAGGAACAGCTGGAAAGTGTGAGGTTACTCAGGAGGGTTTGTAGGATTCTGCAGGAAATCTCCCTTTATAGTACTTACGGGCTCCTGCAGTGTTGGGATTTGTTAAACTCTCAGCAAGACTACTCCATCCAGCTGTGCCCTCTCGTAGTGCATGCTGCTGCAGCCATGGAGGGCACTAGCTGGGCAGCAGGCCCTTCTGGAAATCAGCAACCTTTGGAAGCATTTATAGCTGTTGGGAAGGCACTGTGTAAGTGGTATTTCTTTATTTAGGGTGGCTCAGGAAAGCATCTCTGATGTCTAACAACTGTTCTTACCATTAGCTCAGCTTGAGTCCCAAAGGGCTTGGGTTTCTGAGCCTCCAGGGAAGGAATGTTAATCGTATTTTGCAGATGAAATTGAGATTAAAGTAAGAAAAAAAGGTTGTGACTTGACCAAAATGTCAGTTGGAGGTAGTGTCAGGATGCCAGGTGCTCTACCACCTCTCCTAACTGGTGCTGTGCTTTTTCCCCTTAAAAAAACAGGTCTTTCTGGGAATCCTTAGGAGCTCTTAGAAGTGCCACTAGAAGAATCACCATCCAAGGTGATTTGTGGGAACAGCCTGGGGCCTTGGATTTCATATTTGACCACAGGAGTGATACAGTTTGATGTACTCTGTCCCATATTGGGTCTCTGCTGGCTTATTGGAACCCTCCTCCTTAGCTTTCTAGCCTCATCTCTGTGCAGATCAGCCCTTTAGTTACCTGTGGAGAAGGGCAGGAAAGCCTCCCTCTTTACAAAATTCCCTTCAGCATCAAGGAAATGGTTGGGGTTGAACTGATGTGGTGTCTCCCATTGTGTCTTATCCAGCAGCACCGAGGTGAGCGATGGGATTACAATTATACCCTGGAAGAAAAGTACACAAAGGCACAGAAGATACCAGAAGTGCTCTGTTTTAGTTCATTTTGTGACCTAGACTTTGGTCTCCCTGGAGACTTGCGGCACCTAGGGTAAGTGGAGACTCTGAGGGTTTTATCCCATCAGCTAGTAAAGAGAGAAGTCAGTGAGATTTTCCCAGAAGTGCCAAGGATTGAAGCCAAACCCCATGAGGTGCTGTGAAAACCTCAAGCAGAGGGTCAGATCCTGCAAATTCCCTGACAGATACTTCACTGTGTAGATGGCATCGAGGAGGTAAACCAGAGTCACTCATGGAGTGAGGAAGTCCTGAGCTTGAAAGGGACTGAATTGAGTCCTACAATACCAGCCTCTCTGGACTAAACATAGTCACTGAAGACGAAGAAACTCTTCTGGGGGTGCTTTGATACTTACTTTTGGCTTTGGTCTTATAATTTTCTCTAAAGAAACCTGTCTTTAATGGCACTAGCAAAAATGAGGAAGGTGATGTGTTCCTGGGGTGGAGCAGTTACCTACTTTGGGAAGAAAGTAGCCCCTGAAGTGTGTGTCAACAGCAGTGCAGCGGGGAACATGTGGCAGGAGGGTGATAAACCTCTGCACTTCATGTAGCACCGCATTTGTAAACGGCATGTTCTTCCGGTCCTCGTACGTGGCCCAGCTTCCAGCTTTGACGGTTCTCCCGATCTCCTCCTGCACCTTTTCTGAAAGGATCAAACAATAAGGATGTGCTCCAAGAAGGAAGTCAACTTCCTCCTTGGATTCAGTTTTGGGAAAAACATATTTTTCCAGGGTCTGGAGGGAGAAGATTCTTAAAATACCACCCTGGCTTTCCCCACTCTATTTCTAGTTCAGGCATGGGGATGGGTTGTTTTCTCAGCACCATACTTTGATCTCCACTCATCCCCTCTTCTAGCAAAGCAAAGGGACTATTCTGTTGTGACTTTTATCAGCCTCTAATTACATCAGGAGCCCATAACAATAAATAGATTGGATTCAGCTCTTAAGGCAAAATAGCTTCTGAGGATCTGAACCCAGGCCTCTCCCCTCCCCATATCAGCCATGCCATGGATTGAATGTGAGTAATAGGAGCTCACTTTGAATCTCTGGGTATTTCATCATCAGCAGGATGGACCACTGGAGCGTTGTGGCTATGGTCTCTGTTCCCGCCATGACCAGGTCAAGTATGGATGCCATTAAGTTGTCATCATGGAAGAGGCTGTCCTTCTTGTTTTTCTCCTTGAAAAATACAAGTGGTAAGAAAGGTCTCAAAACCATCAGTCTTAGTATTCAGTGAACTTGGGAAATACTGCATAGCCTACGACACTGTTAACTAGGATTTTGTGTTTGTGAACTGGGTGATAAAGTAGACGCACAGCATTCACCAAAGATAAGAGCGACAAAGATGGGAGGTTCGGAGTGGAGTTTTGGTTTGTCATCCACCTCCACCTAGAAACAGGATCAAGCCCAGGGCCAGATGCTGTTCATGATCTCAGCCTCAGAGGTTTGGATAGAGCTTGGTCTCTCCCCTGTACAGTACGAGATTTGGTTAATCCTATCTCCGAGGGACTCATCCTGCCTAAAGGCAGGTTTGAAACCCCAACAGTGTTCAAAATGGCCTTTCAGTCTATTTCCACTGGGCTTTAGGACTGCACTGACCCTTCCTCCATTTATCTGGATAGAATACTTAGTGCCTAAGGTTGGCCCAGATCCGGTTAGAAAGAAAGAAAGAAAAAACTCAGAGCCCAAGTGTTTTGTGTTGAATAGAATCAGCTGATGTCCCAAACTGCTGAGTGTCTTTTAAAGTAAAAGGCAGGGCAGGCCTAGGACTTGTTCTAACGATTTATTGTTCAAGTACTTTAAGTGTATCAGTCATCTTGAAGCAACAGTTATCTATGATTAATTGATTTGTTGTTGTAAAAAGAAAGCCAGAGTCAGTTTACATGCAAATCCATGAACTTCCTACAAGGAACAAGGAGTTGATCTCACATTATTAGTGCTGTTGTTTCAGGAGTGAACTAAGACAGTGGCTTTCAGTGGCTTGATTTTGATAGAAAAATCCCCGCAGTAAATGACACCATCTGTAGGAGATTGGTGTCTGATTTCAGTACCACTAGAAAGGATTTCAGTAGGTTTACATGATATGACTGAAATCAAGACTCAGCAACTTAGCTAGGAAATCCAAAGGAGACATTGCAAACAGTCAACTAGAGCTAAGCAGTCAAATACCTCTTGTTGCTTGAATATCAGTGCATCAATGTAGCTCCTCACACTGTTCTCATTGATTTCCTCCCTGCTTGCCTTCATGTACTGCCTTAAAATGACGCGCACATCTTCTATTTTCCCAAGCATGATCTTGTGGGTTTTGAAAAGAAATCCAAGGAATGGGTAGAAATTGAAATACTAATGAGGAATTAAAAAAGAGAATCATTAAGTCTGCAGAAATATCATCACACTGAAATAGCTTCTTCCTAAGGTATGATATATCTGTCGAGTTTTGTCTTGTAGTAGTAGTATCTTAGCATCCCAGGGACTTCCCGGGCAGATTTTCATAAGGGAGGGCTTTGCAACCTTTGAGCCTTTATTTAGTACTACTCAATTTTAAGCATTTATGCTGTTCTGTGGGAACAGATCCTCTACCAGTAACAGGCTGATCAGCCTCTCCACAAAGCCTATCCAGTGTGTCAGGCCACCGGTCAGTTTAGATCAGTATGAGGCTAGTTATTTTTTTCCAGCATCAGTTATGGAGGGCTGAATATGATAGTTTGAAGATAAGCAAAATTTTCCCAGCAGTCTCCAAGAAAGCATTTTTAATGCAGTCTGTGATATCTCACTCACTTAGACATCAACACAAAATGTGTCTTTTTAGAAAATGCAGCAAAGAAAGCATAGATGGTGCAATTATATTGAAAAAGAAAAAAAAAAGAAGTCTTACTATATGTGGAGCTAAAATAACCATCATTCAGTTCTCATTTTAGCTCCACACAGATGATATGCAGAATGGTTCAGAAGGAGGGTAATAAAGGGGAATCTGGTAGCACATTTGTGGTGACCAAGGTGGTATGTGTAGAACTGTCACATTTTAGGTGTAATGGATGGTTCTTAACATTTGTAAACTTCTGAACTAAATCCTATGGTTTGTGTGGTTCACAAATGTAGTAATGTGCCAGTGTAAAAAAAAAATAAATTAATGTGTGGGACAGGTTACTTACGTTCAAATATGGAGATCCCAGAAGAATCATAACTTCATCTATGAGTCTTAAGAGTGTGAGAAATGTTGGGTCCTTATAATCAAACCTGTCCCCAAACAGCATGATGAAGGTGATGTTGATAGGAGCACAGTTGAAAGATGTCAGGCTAAAAGGTTCCCCTGTAAAAGCAAGAGGATGGAAATGTTAGTGAGATGTTGCAGGAGCAGTGTCACGTATGAGGCTGTACAGCACTATGAGAGTCTCCAGCTCACCTTTGAAGGATTTGATCATCTCGATAAGGAAATGAAGTTCCTCGAAAATTCTCCCTTCTATCACTTTTTTCCCCATGCCAAGGTTGCGCATGCTGGATACGGTGAACCTTCGAGTTGTTCTCCACAGCTCCCCAATAGAGAAGAACAAACCTGGAGAGGCCATGAGACATCGCTGCTGGGCTCATGCACACAGGAGCCCCAACGCATGTAACAAAATAGGGGACTGGATGAGGAGGGATCTCCACAAGTGTTTCTGCTGCCCAGTTTCCCACAGATTTGGGGACTAAGGGTCTCCCATTTTTGTGTGCACCATCCCTGTATCCTCTCATCTCCATTCTCCCAGTCTCACTGAACCTGTATCTTAGGAAAAACAAGGTCCCACCCAACCCATTCTGCCTCAGTCTTCTTCTGAGTGCAACATAAGCAGGTATGGCTTTCAGACCAGTACTGGTTGGCTGTAGAGCTGGGGAGAAATGTTGGTCTAAGTCAGTCACACAACCTTTCTGACTGTGTTTGGGTGGAAATCTAGGGCCTCAAGCAACAACCTTGTATCCTTGAAGCTTTGCCCTTTGTCCTGTTCCAGTCATAAAGATACTTTATCTATGTGAGATGGGATAATTCAGTCTCCTCAATCCTGGCCAGTGCTAAACTGTTCTATGGAGATTCCCAGTGACACTGTATTTTCAGCAGTGGCAAAAATACTATAATTTGGTAGAGGTCACTGAGCTCGTGCCTTGATGACCACTCACACCACCAAGTGGGAATGGGTATTTCATGCCATCAGAGTGTTGGAAATAGTGAAAGAAAAAATGGTGTCAGTAATCCAAAGACTATCTTAGACTGTGTCAATTGGAAAACTGGATTCCAGAACTTCATATGTTCATCTCGGCTGCAAGGTTTTAAAATGTGTTTGTTTTTTCTAGAATGAACACTACTTTAGAGCTATGTAGTTTAAATTTGGAAAGCAACTCTTCTTTCTCTGAAAATATCAAAGCAAATTTCTAAACTTTATTTTCTGTTTTTCTTTAATTCAGACTCTTTCATCTGGATAATTCATTTTCTTCAAACAGCTTCCAAGTCAACCAATTGGCATTTTCTGAAGGAAAAAATGTTCCACTGGAAAATTGGTGACCATTGTTACTTAACGGTCCCTGTGAATTTACAGCTTTGGGTCACCTCTAAATGCCTCAGACTTGAGCTGAGAAGTTAAGTATGAAAGAACTCATAGTGCAATACTGCCAGTCTCCCACAGGGGAATTTTACATGTATATTAGCTCTGAAAAATGCTTTTCTCTCCATTGATCCCTTTTCTTTATGTAGCAATAAATTCATCTATTGATAATTATGGCTGGCTAATTTAATTTCTAGTTGTAATCCCAACTTCAGCCTGTGACCAGCATATAAAGCTGCCTTTTGGATACTCAAAGCTAAAGCATCAGCTGAAGCAGAGGGTGGAAAAACATGGCAAAAAGTCCTCTGAAGTACTTGGTTGCTCTGGAAAAAATGCGAGTTTGTTCATGGGGGCAAATTTCCAGCCTCATCCCATTGCTTCTGCCTGAACCTGTTTCACATGGTGCACCCAAGAGCTTTTGTGGGGAGACAAGGTGCAGGAGAGGGATGATGTCTAAAACTGTGTCACCTGGCAGTGCCAGAAAGGGAAAAACTCTACAGCTTCAAATAGCCAAACCAGTTAGTCCAAAGTCCCCTCGAATCATGGGGAAGGATTATATATGTGATGGTGGTGGAGAGCCACTCTCATTGATGTCTTACAGAAATTAACCCCAGAATTACCCTGGTGCCTTTAAAAATCCCACTCCTCACCCTCAAACTTTTAGGATATGGGTGGGCCACAAGTGCCTTAGCAAAAGTGGTGGCAGTGAAAAGTCAGGAGGCATTGCATGAAAGCAATGAAAGCCAAATATCTTCTGTCAGCTTGGCCTCAGGAGGGTTCAAGGGGGATGTTTAAAAGCCAGGCACAGTTAGGCTGGCACTAAGCGATGGTGTCATCCCTCCCGCCCACCCCCGCTCATTTCTCTAGTACCGTTTCCGTTCTGAATTTGGTCAAATATTGGGATGGATGGTCTGTCTACAAACTCCTCTGTGTAGTTCACAAGCGCCTCCCGCACAACTTCATACCCGGTCAGGACCACAACTTTCTGGAACCCAAAGTGGAGGGTGAAGATGGGGCCGTATTTTTCCGCGAGCTGAAAAAGAGGCGAGCTGTGAAGGAAGGGAAGGAGCGTGCACAGAGCGAGCACCTGCTGCTTTCTGAAAGGACACATTACGCCCTGGTGCCCTGCTGGGAGTGGCTGTGGAGATGCTACCTGCAGAATGGCATCTATGAGCTGAAGCTCATCATGGTCAAATACAGGGCATTTTGTACAGATGCTTGGCTGGCATCCATATGAATTTTAGCCTTCTTGCCATGAAAGAACACCCCCACCCCCACCACCCCCAGTGTATTACTGATTTGGCCTTCCCGTTAAGGAGAAAGGAAATGAAAAACAAACAAAAAAACCCACCTAGAATTAAAGACTGGACCTCAAATGGCAACACAAGTTGGCAAACCGGAGAAAGACGAAAACAAAGAAGACATTTCAGTGCAAGTAACGATGCTGTCACACAGGGAAGCATTGGTACAATACTCCTCTCCTACCAAAGCACTCCTGCATCCCTGCTACAAGACCAGAGGGGCTGTTTGCCCCGTGCAAGGTGTTTAATTTGCCCTAGGTGACCACAAATTACAAATCCGTGCCCCTCTGCTCAGACTTGGCTTTGGTACCTATAGTTCAGCTATGGTCACAGCAAGGAAACCCACAGCAGGAGGCTGCCCGAACTGCTGGCTGTCCCCATGCTGTACACAAAGGGATGCTCATTTTCCACATAGAAGGTTCTGGACGAATCTTTGCCACTACACAGAGAGACTTTGTCATTATCACACGCCCCCAGGACAAGTTCTCTGCATCTCCCTGCTAAAGCTGGGCCTTGCTGGGTGGTTTTCAAAGGTAAGTGCCTCAAGGGGCTGAAAATTCCTCCCAGAGCATGTTGTCCTGATGGCACGTCCTACACATGCCCCTGGAGCTGCTGTGCTGGGTGCAGATCCCCACTCCTCTTTGCGAAGGAAAGGGATCTGCGGCAGAGCGAGGCAGGCTGGCAGGGGAATCCACACTCCGTAAGGGTTGTCGTGTGTGTGCCTGCTGCTACAGGCCTGCATTTTACAGGGGTAAGACTGCCATTGCTCTCCAATCCCTGCCCTGTATCTCCTTGGCATTGCATCAGGGACCGTGGGAGGCTGACTACTCCTGCCTACCTCTGCCCCGTTGCTGCAACTGCTTCTTGCTCCCCAGCAGCTTGAAAACAGCTTAGAAACTTGGGGATAGCTGAGAAGAGCTCGGGCTGGAGCAAGGCGATGGGTAGCCACAGTCACATGGTGTGTGTGTGCAGCCTCAGCCTGCGCCGGGTCCACCCGCAGCTGTCGCAGCGGAGAGTGGGACAACCCATCAAGGATCCCAGCCAACAAATGCTGGTGCCTGCTGCTCAATCCAGTCACCACTTTTTGCTCTCTGTGGGGTGAGATAGAAGGATAACTCCTCTGGAGTAACCTCAACGTAAAGACAAACACAGGCAATACCAAATACAGCCTAGCAGGTGATGAAAGCATGCGGAGGTAATTCCAAACCGCCGTTCAGAGGCTGCAGCAACGTCCGCCCAGCCCCACTGGGTAAACTGACCCCAACCCTGACATTGCCCATAACACCACCAGGTGCTGGGAGCCTCACCCCGTGGCAGGGCTAACCCACCGCTCAGCTGCTCCCAGAGCCCTACCAGTGTTTGCTGAGCACTGGTGTTAACGGGAGCTGTGTCGACGCCTGGTCATGAACCGCCGCTGTCTGTTTGCTCACTCTCTCCCTGATCCAGGCACAGGTTGGTCCCTGAGGGTGCTGTCTGCTAAGGTGAGGAGGGAGTGCTCAGCAGCCTGACATAAAGCCCCTGGGCTGTGCCAGCCTCATCTTGCACCAAAGAACAGTTTACCACCATAAGTGGGGTAAGTCCTTTTAATTACAGGTTAATAGAAGAGCTTGCAGGCTATTCATTCTGGTTCCTTAGCACAGCTTTTCCATCCCTCTCCTGTACTGCTGTCTAGATTTTAAAGCATATCCAGTTCATCAAGAGGGAAGTGGATTTTGCAATGGGGCATCTGGATTCAGCCCTCTCCAAAGCAGTTTTGGAGGCACTGCATCGTAGAATTCCTCTTGCCAGTTCTCCAGAGTGGAGGGGAAGGAATCAATTTCATTTTATGTTAGTTATGTCCTAATGCTTTAAAAGATTTCTGGGTGTCCGAGCTGTCAAATTAATATTTCAAATCCCACAAGCATTATATACTTCATGTACCTCATCATGATTACATGAAAAAATCCCGTATTACCCAGAGGTCTTTTGTTACTGATTGGTCGCTCATAAGTGACATTGCATCAACACAAACATTAGCTAGAAGAAGCCCAGAAAAATATTATAAAGCAATTTTCACACCTTTACAGTTTAGTTTGTATTTAAAATGAAACAAGGAAAAAAAAAAAAAAAATCACTGATATATCCGAGGCAGCTTTAAAATCTATGAGGGTCTGGGTTTGGGGGTTTTTTGTCCTACCTTCATTAGTGATTTATCTTGCCTTCTAAGATCCACCAAGTGCAGGTTACCAATGATCGGAAGAGGAGTTGGACCAGGAGGAAATTTAAAAGCAGAATTTTTATAGCCTGTTGAAAAATAGAGTACAGCTATTAATACTGCTGCACACAGCAGACATATTAATGTAGGATCAGAGATAAGTGAAATTAAAAAAGACATTTTTTTAGTAATAATCAGTTTTTTGGGGGTAGGAGCAATAAAAATGCAGCAGCACTGTTCAGTTTCTGCCAGCTGGCTTTCTGTTTGCTCTCTGCGATTGCTACAAGCACTCGATTCTTATTAAGGTTTGTAGAGTACCTAAACAAATACTGCATACTCCACCCTCTTTAAACACCTCAGAGAATGTGGTCTAAGCAGTTTGCAAAGCCTGTCCAGAAGTAAAGAGAGTTTCAAATTACAAACCCATGCATGTGTGTGCAAGAACACATACATGGGAAAAGGTGCTTGGCATTCCTCTATAACCTCCTCCTCCCCCTGAGACCTCAAGGTCCTTTACTAGCAGTACTATGACCCTCCAAACACTTTGCAGACACCAGGAAATAAAAATGCTTCTTTGAATCTTATAAGAAACCTCCAGATTCAGATTTGGGTAGGGTTTGAGATCTCCATGTTACTAGAGAGAAAAATAGTGTTGTTATGGGTGACTTCAGCTTTCTTGATGTCAAGTGGAGATCAAAGGTTGTTAATAATGATAAAGCCCATGTATCCCTGGGGATTGTAGCCATAAACTTCTTCATATGAAGCTGACTCTGAACTGCCCAGAAGGGATGTGATTTCAGACTTTGTGTCTGAAGTAGAGGACATGTAATAGCTAGCCATGGAAAATTAGCTTGGATCAAGTGATCATGAGTGGATTCACAAGTGGAATGGAAAGGCCAAATTAGATTTGAAACTTCTGGGAGAATTCTTCATTTTGAAAAAAGCAGCTTCTAAGGGATGGAGGGAAGAAGTTAATGAAGTTAATGAAGCCAGCTGACCTGGCAGGCTTCAGAAGGGTAACAAGGCAGGAGAAGGAAATTATTTTTAGTCAAAGATACTAAACACCTGGAGCTTGCATCGCTCATAAAGGTTTAAATCTTGTACAGAAAGAATTGAGATTGTCCGGGTTGAACAGTGGTTTTCAGGAGGATATTGGGAATAAATAGCCAATGAGTAAGATTGTTCAGGGAAAAAAGAGCTGTCTTATGTGATCAGGAAATGCAAAGGTACATTTATGCAAAGATTAAGATCATATAAAGGCCATTATTAAGCAAATATGGGTTCTCAGCCTTGCAGCTGCAAAGAAGGTAGGAAAGAAAGTGGCATAGCTATGGTTAGCATGGTGCCAGAGCAAACGGCTGTTTGGTAGCACGCCGGAGCTGCCGGCATGGTGCGTTACAGCACAACAGCCGCTCAGAAGCAGAAGAAGCAACTGTGTTGCAACATTTCTGGGATTCTTCTTTTTATTAGTTTCCAAGAAATGGGCTGGAGGCAACGGTTTCCCCCAGAGCATGCCTAGGATGACTCAACCCTGCCTGCTCAAGTGAGGGAAGAGGTAGAAGGTCTGTAAAGAAAAGCAAGAAGGATCAGTGATGGCACGGGATGCAGAATGTGGGCACTGCAATGAGAACTTGTGATGACACATGCTCTACACTCGGTGCAAAATGTTTGTTCCTGTAGAGTTTTGTTTGACCAGCAGCACCTTGCAGTGCCAAAGTTACTTGTTGATGCCGCTCTCCTGCTATTTCATCCTTGCCCTGGGACCCGCTGAAATCATAACGCCTTTCAGAAAGAGACTTAAATTATGTCTGAAAAGCTGAGAGGGAGTGTATTGGGGGTTTTTTAAACCAGACTCTGAGTGCAATGCATTACAATGACAAAGGTAAGTAAAGCTCGTGCAATGACAAGAAATTCCTGTCTCAATAATGTGTCTGGTACGTGTTTTGCTCCAGAACCATGCTGCTACGTGCTCCCCTGCCTGAGCACACAGAGCGAGTGCAAAACACCTGCCAGGCTCTGACACAGCTCTGGGTGCATTCCTGGGGCAGTCAGGCCCCTCAGGTTGCTTGTAAACGGGTTGTCCTCCTCCATCCCTTGTGCCCACATGGCAATCCCTGCCACAGCATGGGAACCAGGTGGTGCAGCCATGGAGGATGGGCATCATCCACTGACCCCTCAGCGCAGCCGCTGTGCTGCCAGTTAGCTAGCGTGGTGACAGCCAGCCAGTAAAGCACCAGTGCTGCATCCTTTAAATTAACTTAAATCCCCCCACATCTCTCTGCCTTTCCTGCAAGTCCCATTATTGACCAGTGGTTCATCCAAGACTGCAGCCTCATATATTTCCTGATGGCTTTTACTGTGATGAGTTCCTTCTAAGCAAGGGCAGGAGCCACAGGAATCACTGTAAGAGGGCACATCAGAGAGTCCTCCAGAGCCAAGTCCCGTCTCAGACAGAAGATGCAGTTTTCTGGAGATAGAAATTAGATTATTTCCTTTGAGCTGTTTGTGGGCATGAGTATTGTTCACTCTTTGCATTGCTAAACATGTCCAGGCTGAGTGTTGCCCAAGGATCCCTGAGCTCACCTCTCTAGTGTGGAGGTATTAAAGGTGGTGCAGCCCAACTTTATCAGTTTGACCCCAAATAAACTGCTTCTTGCAGCAGCAGGTAGATCAACAGCAACAGAGCAAAATATTTATTTATAAAGTAGGAAATAAGGTCAGGCTTACAGTAGTTAGACTGCAAATAGAGCAACAGCAAAACAAATGTAAGCAAGCATAGGAGAGAAGGCGTTCTTGTTACATAGCTTGTCAAACAGACTCCTTGAGATGTAACCCAAAGGTGGAGGTGGCCCCACCATACAATGTATATACAGGTGCAATACCAAGTACAAGGTACAGTACAACTATTACAGTGCTGCCTTTAGCTGCATGAACTAAAGCTAATGTGAAGGGTCAGACCACTCTACTTTGTTATCCCTTTGTATTCTCTTCCACCTTTTTTTCCATACATTTCCTTCCAATTTCCTTCCAGATCAGCTTTAGTTTTATGTTATAGATTTGCCATAGCTGCCCCCTCAGTCTCTGTTTCTCCCTTTTTAATTTTCATCCTAACCGGCCTTTCCTGCCTTCAAAAGCATCTTCAGTGACTCACTGCTCCCTAACCCAACATGGTTTTCTGCCTGTTTCACAGCACACGAAACACCACTGTCCAGAGTTCACACACATTTCACATCTCCCTCAGCGGGTGTAGCTTTGCAGGTACAGCTAGTTGTTCCTACTCCTAATGGCTGCTATATGAAATTAATCATTAATTATAGTAATCAAGCAGCTGCTCTAGGACGACTGCAGTCCCTGTGGGGTGTCACCAGCTTTCTGCAGAGACCCCCCCATATGACAAGTTAATGGTCGGGGTGAGTGACTTGGTAACAAAGTCTAACCTGTTTCTCCTTTCAGACTCTATTACCAGTTTTACATCTATTTTCATGGTGACTACATTCAAAATCCTATTAGCCTTGACAGTGATGCAGGATCTCTGCTTGCAGAACATGAGCATTATCAGCTCTGAATTTGTAACTTTGGTTCCTACACAAGTGGCCAAAGCACTTTTTGCAAGCACCAAAATTTTGCTTGCAGTTCTTACTGTTCTGGCTCTGCTCCTGCTGTGTACTGAGCATATGTAACTTCCACGGGAGCCCATGGCAAGGGTATTTGCTCAGCAGCACAAGCTGATGCAAGGAATGTCTGGAGAGGAAGACAGCTTGAAATGCCAGGGGCTGTGTGTCTGGTGTAGAGCTGAAGACAGACAGCAACATTTTCTAAAGAGTTGAAAGCCCATTTTCAGTCAAATGGAAACTAGTGTCCCTATCCACCCCAACATGCCTGATAACATGATTCTGAAGTTTGAGTTAGGAACCTAAGGATGAGGATTCACCCTGCAGTCAATGGCAGCTGAATTATCCACTGAAGGATCCTCTCTCTGGGGAAGGTGGAGAGGATCTAGAGAGCAACTATGGCTCCTAAGGTGCAAGCAGAGAAGAGGGCTGAGCCTCTTTCAGCCTTCTGATGGGAGTGTGGCAGTCCTGCTGCCCAGCCTCAGGCTGCTTTACCCTCACACTGCCTCAGGCTTGGGTCCAGCTTTAGCCACCCTGATTCAGATACTCACCACTTTCTGTGGCTGGTAATTTTCTGCAAGTGTAGGGATTTAAGATGGCCCAGTAATGGATCAGAAAAGTGCCTAGAGCCAGGACGAAGCCAGGAGAGGTGAGGGAGTGGTAGAAATGCCTTTCCTGCAGAAGCAGAAAGTTGCTAGATTGGCCCCCTTATAAATAGGCTCTTCAACATAAAGTGCCTAGTGTGAGTTGGAATGAACCCACTTCCCAAACCACTTAGATGTTTTCTGATAACTGTCCCGTGCCTGGCTCTTGGCATCAGCCCATGTTACACCCTCGTGTCTGGGACTCTGTAATAAAGATAAGGCAGGTTGTATCGCACAATGGAAACTCAGTTTGAGGTTCACCCGAGCAACCGTCCTGGGGAGAGTTCTAGATCCATTAAGTGTCTGTTGTGTCCAGCTGGGCCATCGATAATCAGCTCTGCTATAGAGCTTGGACTGCTGAAATTCCCCATGGAGGTCTCAGGGGAGAGCCTCTGATAGGACTATAGAGGAGGCTTGAAACCATTTCATTCTTTCAAAGAGCCCTGAAAACTGCATCTATGATGTGCTGTTCCAGGAATGAATCACACTGTTTCTGAGAGCAGCACTCAGGGGTGTCTGAAGGGTTTGCATTATACAGACACTGCAAGAGCTGTTGGAAAGAATGGCATAAATGAGAGGAATAGCAGTGCCTGATGTATTCCTTCCCCTAAAGCTCATGTACAGACAGGTTTTTTTTTCCCTGTAACTAGACTTGCTTTCAATCTTGAAATGTTCACTACTCTAATTCCATGTTGTTTGATCATTTGTAGGGTACAGCACAAACCAGGTGAGGCATGGGGTTCAAGGTAAAGCCAACATCAGCAGTGAGATCTAGGTCTGACTTATCCACTCCTGGAGCAGGTTGGAAAACAAATTTGCGGAGCAAGCCTGCAAAGAAGAGGAACAGCTCCATTTTGGCCAGTCCTTCTCCAAGGCAAGCCCTTCGTCCTGAAAACAACCAGAAGAGAAGTAGATGATGAGCACCATAACTGTTAGTGTTGATGTCTGAGACCTTCAAAATTGGATGTACAACCCACAAGAGAATAATAATGAGGTAGGAAATATTTCCTTCCTTCTCTATATTAGAGGTGCTAGTGACTTGGACTAAAACCATACTATAGGTATGTGAGACCGTTCAGTGACTATGGGTGATTGTGTGTCTCCCAGATCTTCCAAGGAAAAGTCAGTTACCTACAGCAATGATGGACAGGAGAAATGACCAGAAATCCCTTATCCTGTGTTCTGTGTCCCCAGCTTTCATACTTTCCTGGAATCAGTGGGACCTGTCACATTGGCCTAGCCTCAAGCACACACATTTCCACCCTTACCTATGGAGAATGGAATAAATGCTTCTCTCCTAATGAAGTTCCCATCAGCATCCAGGAAATGGGAAGGGTTGAACTGCTCCGGGGTTTTCCAGTGTAACTCATCATTCAGAGCAGAGGTCAATAGTGGAATAATCTCTGTACCCTGAAAGGGATCAAAGAAACTCAGGGTAGTTGTTTAGAGCGGATCACTTTCTTAGTCAAGCCAGGCTGCCTTCTTTTTTTCTAATCTAAAGAGTCAAATAAGACTGAGCCACTGCAAGCAGAACTGGGGGATGCTTCCCTTCCCCATTGTGGCTCTGTCTGTAATCAGTAGCTGCTGCCCTCTTTTTTTTGACCACAGAGGATTCCCTTCTTACAGAGTCAGATCTTTCAAGAAAGATGCTGAAGTAGAGGTTCTACATTTAGCATAAGAGATTCAAGAGTGTGATTTAATTAAACTCTCTGGTTGTTCTGGATTCAAACAGCTATCACAGACCAGAGTCCAGTGCATGTTTGTAACACCTGTCCTGGACCCAAGACAAAGGATCACATCATGGATTCAACCACAGTGCCTTTAGATTTTTACATTTTTCTTCTTTTCTGCTTTAAAGAAAATGGTAATGAATCTGTGCAGTCTGCTAACCTCAAAACTCACCTTAGGAATCACATAGCCTCGGAAATTCACATCAGTAGGAGTTGATCGTGATACACCCATTGGGACAATGTTGGCAAACCTTTGTATTTCATGTATCACTGCATCTGTGTAAGGCATTTTTTTCCGGTCCTCCAACTTAGGCAGCTCTCCTGGTTCAATGACACGGTTCATTTCTTCCTGAATCTTTCCTTGGCGGGAGGAAAGGATTAAGAAGCTGATAACACTCTTATCTTGTACTGAAATGGCTTCCACTTTGGCCAAGACGAATAAAAGGGAAAACTTTGACAGGTATTTGGGAGGAGTAAAAGGGGGTAAGTCAGGGCATGCTGTGGTTCTTTCAGGTTTGTTGTTGAGCCAAGGGAGCTTGACTGGAGTCACTACAGTACACTCCATACTTTATTCTGATCACACACCTTTGTTACCCCATAACCTTCAACAGAAATCAGACCAGAATCAGCTCCTGAGGTGACCTTTAGTGACGTAAGCCCATTGCCTGCAGCAGAATAACGATGGGGGAGCTCTCTACTGTAAATGTAAACTGGCCCTTAGCCTCTCCCACTTGGCTGGGCTGGTTTATTGCAATCCAGCTGAATAAAATTCTTTTGTAAACTCAACGGTCGTTATCTCTCACAGAGTACTCAGAATAATTACTCTGGACAACACTGACTGAGTTCCACTCCCTTCCACAACCAAAGCCTTAAGCATGCAACAGTGTACTACATATAACAGTATATCTCAGCCTTACTCTGAATTTCTGGGTATTTCATCATCAAAAGAAGACCCCAGCGCACAGTTGTAGAAGAAGTCTCAGTCCCAGCGGCAAAGAGGTCCAGGGTTGAAAACAACAGGTTTCTGTTGCTGAACGCAGTGTGGGGTTTCTTTGACTCCTTCAAAACATACAGGTAATGGCCATAAGTTCTACAGCAAGCGATACCAGTATGTGACTGTGTTGCCACCATTTTTATCTGCATTTTAGCTTTTTGTGACTTTGTATGCTCTTGGAAACAATATCTTTAGTACATTAGCACTGGGGTCTGTGATCTATGGAATTTGTCTGGTCCCAAATGCATGTGAAATCCCCAGGTCTAGATATTAAGTTACCTGGCATTTAGTTACTGCAATGAAGTTTTTTACTGTACCATTCTTACAGGAAGGTTTGGGATGATCTTCTCCTTATGTGTGCTGAGTGGTAACTTATTTCACCCACATGGGATGTCCTGACAACTAGATCTCTTTAACCAGCAGTTTCAGTGGAGCTATGGAGTGATTACAGCACAGCTCACTGTGAGTATGAGCATTGATATATTCTGCTCACTGCAGTTCTTCCGTTTCCACTCACTCCCAGTCCCTGACAGATGGTCAGTTCTCATAATAAGTCAGAGCTAAGCGAACAGAAAGACTCTGAAACTTAGCTTTAAAGTACCTGTTGTTGCTTCATCAGAAAGGCATCAACAAAGCCTGTTAAATCATTTTCATTAAACTCTTCTTTGTGTTCCTTGAAAAGCTTCTGGAGAAAAGCATTCAGTTCACTGATATTGTGCAGCACAGTCCTGGAAGCTCCAGAGAGAAATCCAAGGGATGGGTAGAAATTATATAACTGTGGAGCAAGAGAAGTCTTACTGTTAATTGGCATTTTGAACACATACTGGTCTCTCAAATCACTCTGCTTGTCCCTTGCTCTAACATTTCAGGCTGTAATTCCCCCATTCCCTTGTACAGTCTGAGCTGCTATGAATTGCTACAGAAATAGAGTGTTCTCTCTGTTATACCTCTGCATGAATTCTTGCCATGACTTTTGGGAGATTCGTAAGCTTGATCTTCTCTCGGGTTTCCAGCTGTGTAGGTGGTGGGACAGAGGGTCTCATATGTGAAAGATGGGAATGTGAGCATTGTACTTGTTCCAGGGAAAGTCCTCAGATGCAGAAGGGACTTGAACAAGCCGCCTCCACAGGCAAACAGTGTCTCTGTGTCATGCTCTCCAAGCCAATTAGCTTAGGCACAGCAGCAAGCTAACCCAGCTACACTGTTCCTAGGAGCTGGACTGAGCACAGCACTGCAGCATGTCATATAGATGTACATGCTGTCAGGAGAAAGAGGGGCCTCACACCCATCATCCCATGAGAGCTGTGCACATCTTCAAGGAGACAACTAGCTGTCCTGCCAGACAATTAAACAAACACCCATCGTTAGCCATTAGCTGGTGACTTGTCCTGGGAGAGTGTCCGTACACCATGTGTAACTCTGATTGTGCTTGTGTGGTGCTTCTTGGGCTTAGTCAGTCTGGAGTGGCAGCCAGACACAGACCTCAGTGCAGCTCAGAAAGACGACTCCACTCTCATTCAAAGCAGAAGCTTTGTGTCAGGAAGGAACGGGCTTCTATCAGCTGTTAACTTGCTAAGATTGAGTTTCAGTGTCCAAAAAAAAGAAAAAGAAGTTTGTCAAATTTGGTTCTAGGGGAGGCAGAACTAAGAAGTTACTGAAGGTGTAATGCAAGGAGGCAGATTTGAGATGGCATTTCAGGGCTGATCTCTGATATGAGAGACATATTGTGCTTCTGCTCTTCAAAAATGATAAAATAGTTCCTTTTGTGAGGACTTTGATTTTTTTTCTTTTACTAATAAACTTCAAGGACTAAGCACAGGGCCCTGGGAATCCATGCCCTGCAGATACAGAACCGCAGGTGTGTTCTGTACAGGCTGGCTGGATAATAATGTTCTTTTCTCCAGAAGAGAGACGTGGGAAGCCAGGAGGACAAACAAGGGCAAACAGATATCCCCCCTAAAACCTAAAAGCTAAACCACAAAATCAAGCTCTTACCAGCACCATAGGGGAGCCTAACAGCTTAGTGTTTTCATTTATCATCTTCAGCAAAGTTAGAAATACAGGATCATCATATTCAAACCTCTCTCCAAACAATATAGAGCAGATGACATTGGACACAGCATTGTTGAGTATCATCTTCGTATCAAACGGTTTCCCTGTGTTTCAAGCAATGAAAACAAACGACAATGTGATTATGTTCAGTTCTGTCTGGTTTCCTATGGAAATGTAGTCCTGAGCTCCCAAAGGAAATACTCATTCACCAGCCAGAATGCACAGCAGGGAACTTGGTTTCAGTGTTTTAAGGCCTTGATTTAATAGTCTCCTTCAGCGTATGCTGAACTTTAACCATGAAATACCATTTGCTCAGAGTTAAACTTTCATTAATCTTTGTGGTTCCGCTAGACATGTTTTCTGCCTCTGGATTAAAGTCTTGATACTCACCGTGATAGGATTCAAAATATTTGATAAGGGAATTTACTTCCTCCAGGATTCGGATCTCAATGGTTCTCTTTCCCATTCCAAAATCACGCAGTGTGGACAAGGTGAATCTTCTCATAGTTTTCCATACCTCTCCATGGCTGAACGCTATGCCTAAAATAAAAGTGTAACATCCTTATGTTACCAGCAGTTAATAAACATGTGTAAAGGTTTCTTATACGCTGGTACTAAAGCTGCTTGATATGCTGTTATATAAACAAAAAACAATCTGTAAGAGGATGATACTCTCTGCTGTAAGAATATAATGAACATAGACAAACTACAAAAAATAACCGACCAGAAGGCCACTTACCATTTCCTTGTGTCATTTCCCTAAATATGGGTATTTCTGCTCTCTCTCCAAATTCTTCAGCATGATTTGAAAGGGCATCCTTGATGGTTTCATATCCAGCCAGTACAACAGCTTTCCTGGGTCCAAAATGCACAGTGAAAATGTTGCCGTATATCTTGGAGAGCTGTCAAGGCGAATGAACATGTTCATTCAAAACCAGATCTGGCCCCAAATGCTAGCACTAGCCACCCTAGGTGGTTTCTAGCCCGAAAGGAGCCTCCCAGACCTGCCTGAAGTCTCCATGGGCTGCTGCAGTAATGCAATTTATGAGCAACAGCTATCAATAGCCAGCATCTCTCCTTGCACGCTGTTTGCACAACAAGGTGTCTGCTATCACTGCTCCTATCAGAGAAGCCAATAAAATGCCATTGCATTCCTGTGGTGTTCTGCAGCAACAGGCCAGCATAGCGATACCACCATTTGGAGCCTGGTTAGAAAACAGTGTAGCAGGCAGGCCTGTTTATTTTAGTGCTGTTGACCTGAGGCGAGTGGGTGTGCACACACATCTTTGAGGCTGAAGCCCCAAACACTACAAAAACAAAGCTAGACAATAACTCTTTCTTTCAGGACAGCACTCGTCTCTAATTATGGCAAGGTGGGTAGCACTGCAATCATCGCAAAATTATTTGCTGACCACCAGAAACTTGAATCCAAGTAGGAAGCACATTCTTGTAGGTAATGTCACTAGAGCTTTAGGCTTTTATAGCAAATTAAATATGAATCATCTGTTACACAGAAGGGTGTCTTTGACAATCTAATCATTCACTCAGTATTTTATACTTCGTTTAAACACACTGCAAGCCATCCGCTCCAAATGTCTTCTTGTTTCCGATGTGCCTGCGTTATCATTTGCTATGCATTAGATACATTCCGAAAATTGAATTTCAGATTAGAAGCAGCTCCTGTTATTACACCAGACAAATTGAATTTGTTTTCATCAAATGGTGGTTTGATGGCTTGGGAGATAATATTAACACTGGTTCTTTCATCCTCAGCAGCTCACGGAGTGTGCGGCAGAGCCGGGGGCAGGGAATCACAGCCTCCTCCTAGCTTTCCTTTGGTCATTTCTTTGCATTAGTACCTTTTGGCATCAAACCTGTTTTTTCTCAGCAGCACAAGTATTGGATGTGGCGGGCCTGAAGGCCTAAAGAAAATTGCTTGGCAGATTGTAGGAAATGAGTCTGGTGTCTTCACATGACATTTGTATCATAAAATCCCCCAGTACTGCCAAAAATAGTTGCTCTTCCATACTGGCACCCTCAGACATAACTATGATCATACCTGTGGCAGCTCAAGACCAGAAGCCCATCAAAACTCTGCTCTGCGCAATCCTCTGCACCATAAATCAAGGCAGATGAACACTGCATGAGTGCTGTAGGAATTCTGTACATTTGCAGCCCAGAATGCCCTTTTGTTCTACAACCATCTGGAGAATTTCAGTGTCTGCACCGCCCCCGCACTGCGGCTCTTCAGGTGGTTGGAGTAGTTCACTGGGGACTGGGTTTCCACACACGCACACACAAGGTACATGACAGGTCACTCCCGACACCTCAACCATCTCTACAGCAACGAGAAGAAATCTGAATTCACGTTGAATTGTCCTCACCTCCCTACAGGAACACAGCAGACACTTTCTGAAACAAACATTGCTCCTGTCTTTTTCTCTTTTAGAAATGAAAGTATCCATGGAGCTGCATAAGAAAAAGCAGTTTGTTTACCTAGACATATAAAAGCCACGCATCAAGTCTTAAATAACCTTGGCTAGTGTGTGCATGTGCAGGGGAAGGGTTGAAAAGGCAGAGCTGAGGTTTGCATTGCAGGGATATAATTAGCTGTGGAAATGAATGTGCATATGACCCCATTTCCTCTGCTGTGGGGATAATACCTTTCCTTCCTTCCTCCATTTCTTCCTTCCAACCTACCTTCAGTGGGAGAGGTCTGTCTTCAGAGAGACATCTCTTGATGGCAAGTAGTCCTGATCTCTCAGCCCACTGACCCAAGTTGAGTCTTCTACCTGCAGCCTCTGAGGGGCTCAAAATACCAACAATATGGAGCTGATTTTAAGGGGTGGGGTGGGGGGTCTATATTTTTGTGTGTGTATAAAGGAAGGAATGTGTGTATTATATTTATGTATAGAAATACAGGTACTTGTGTGTATACCTCTGAAGGTAAAGTCACCCTGCCAGCCTGCCTGCCTATAAGCCAAATACCTCATTTCTACCCTCCACACAGTGCAAACACAATCACATCTCTGTTTCTCTGGTTGCCTTTCTCACTTCAGGAATTACACATTTTCCTCCTGCCTGCTCACTCAGCCCCTACCTCTGTCAGCGACTGGAACGGCTTTTTCAGGTCCAGCACATTCAAGTTTCCAATTAGAGGAAGAGGTCGTGGCCCAGGAGGCAAACTGCAAACAGACTTCTTCGAGCTGGTAAGAAAGTAAAGAAGAGCGACCAGCCCTACTGCCATAAAGAGCAGCGAGCTGGAGCCCATGTACTGCAGCAAATTCTGTATGGCCATGTCTAGATCGAAGTGTAGGTATGAGCATCTTGGGGTCCCTTTATAGCCCTTTGGTTGTTGCCTGAACACACCTTCTGGGGAAGTGGCTTTGCACAGAGAAAAGGACTCTGAAGTCTTGTTTACTTCCATTTAGATCAGATGTTCTTTTATTCTTGCCAAAGAAAGCACCCTATTTTATTCTGAAACATGGATTATCTTAATCTGGATCTCCTATTTCATTTACCACACTGGGGCAAGGTGTTTGTTTTCGAGTGAAACTCTGTGTTATGGGCATGTTGTGGTCCATGTGATTTCAGGGACTTGATTAAGGGACAGGACCCATGCTGGATTGCTGTCACAGGGCCAGTCTATAAGACTCCGCTGGACCACTGGTGATGGAATGGAGGAAGCAGGACACAGGAAGGAAAGCCCACAATAAGGCATGGCCCAAGATGCAGCTGGCAAGGAAGTCCTCAGGGAGGACAAGGCTGACCAAGGAGGAAGTTGGAATGGTGGTGGCATGAAGATGTGGTAATTCAGGATTGCAGACAGGAGTAGGTCTACTTACGGATGACAGCTGATCCTTCTTGCTTTCCTGCCACCCCAGTAAAATCACCTCCTTGAGCAACAGTGTTATTGTTGCTTGACAATATTATTGATTATTGTCCTAAAAATCCCCTACCGGCAATCCCCAAATACCCCTGAAATAATTTCAGTCACTGTGTGCCTGGATGTCCATCTCTGTCTCTGAGTATGGTGATGACTCCCTCCTGGCTGTCCTGCCTGTTTTTGAGCAGATACATGCAATCCTTTAGGAGAAACCGTCCCCTCCAGGCAATCCTTCTGCCTAAACTGGGAAAGAGATCCTGGATCTTTGTAATATGGGAGGAGCCGGGATCAGGCTCTGCAGCTGTCCAGGCAGAGGACGGAGGCTGCGTGGGCAGCTATTGCAGAGGAGGTGCCAGCCAGGAGGAGCACACAGCAGCAGCTTTGGCACTCCAGCTGCACTGAGTCATGCACCATGTCAGGGCAGGGTCCTGCAAGAGCCCACATGCCCGGGCGACAGCTCCCCAGGAGCCACCTGCACCCGTTGCATCCTTGGGGGCTGTTGATGAAGCAGAAGTGATCATGAACAGGAGACCACAGTTTTAAATGGTGGCTCTGGGGGAAGTAGCCAGTTTGATGCTCTAGCACATATTCTCAAGTTGGGGATATTTTCCTCCTCAGTTGCAGATTCTGTCAGATTACTCTGCTGTGCTGCTTTTCAACCTTTTACAAATCTTCACTTTTACTAATACTTTTGCTAGAATCCTCCAAGGCTCCTGGGTGCAGGCTCCACTGATGGAAAAATGATGATTATTTATTAATAATAATAAAAGTACATTAGCTGAAGGCAAGGGGAATCAATAAACTCTAACTAAATTGACATGAAAAAGGTGCCTGCACGTCTGCCTGTTCTCCAAAGCTTGTTATCAGGAGTGGACTTTTTCACAAGGGGGAATTAGCCCAAGCAGAAGAGGACTAGGCAGGATGGGCAAAGAAAAGAGGGCAATGGATGGTCATGTCCGTCTCAAGACTTGCTGCACAACTATGAGGTCTTGATCTGCATCCTCTTCTCACAAATATTTCTGAGGTCATCCTGACTCTGCCAAACTCTTCTCTGAGCAAATGGTGTGACCACTGGGACTCTTGAGACTTTAGAGGATACAGTAAGAGTGGGGAAAAAACCCTACATGGACCCAGTTGGGCACCAATGGAGGAAATTTATTGTTTCTGTTTACACATCGCCACCACTGCTCTTAGAGCAGAGCTGGTTACTGCCATAGAAAGCAAAAGCACCTTCTCAAGGCTTTTCAGACTGTTTAAAGCTTCAGATTGTACCTGGTGATAATATAGGGTGAAATATTTTCTCAAGTAATAAGCTCATGGACTTGCAAGTTGCTGGACTGATGAATGTGCTGTGAGAAATGACAACTGGGTTCTCCAGTGGGAGGGAATCATTGCAGCTTTAAACCACAACGAACGTGATGTCCTCACCTCCATTTCTTCCTCATATACCTTGGCTTCCAGTATGAAATCCTGAACACAGCCTACAACAGCCTTGCAGGTGAGGCATCTCACACAGGACTGGGGAGGAAACATTGCTCACTGCTCACAAATCTTTGTCTTTCTACCAGCCCAAGCCAGAATCGATACCATCTTCAGGTAAGGAGACTTTGTGGGCGTAGCTCAAAGAAACAGTCAGTTCCTCCTAGAAAATGAGCCTGTACATTAAACAGCCACAGAGTCATCAAACTTGTGTGTGCTCTTCCGAAGGACGTATAATCTTCTAATGGGACACAGGTTAATAGTGCTACAGTAATGGTAGGATAATGCAGAGAAAGAGCTGTTATAAGGCCATAATTCAGTCAAATGAGTTCTGATAACATAATAAACCATGAGAGTGAATACCAAGTGCTTGTGTGCCCTGCAAGGCTCTGACACTGATTTACAACCTCGAGAGATGCCTATCAGCCCATGCTTTGTTACAAGGGATATACAAAGCCTGAGCACACCCTATTAAACATTAACATTTTTAAAGACTCAGATGTGTTAAAACTGAGACTGCTCCTTGGTAATGGATTTTGCTCACCTTGACAAATGCCAGTGCAAAAACAAATCAAAAGCTTTCCGACTTTGACCTCTTTCAATTTTTCACAATTACTGCATTGTTTCATGGGATTACACCCATTTCTTCCTGTCCTGCAAATCAGCATTTCTGGAGGACAACTACAGGGTAGCGATCAGTATTTCAAGTGTTGGCTATGCCCATTGTTGATACAAGTAACTTGTACTGGATTTCAAATCAGTGTGTGTTGCATATCTACTTTAGAAAGAAAGACTCCTGAAAAACATCTTTAAAAATCATTATTTCACTGCAAAATTTGAGTGATAGATTCTTGGGGTTTTTTCTGTATTCTAAGCTGAAATATTATATGTGATGGGTGTGGTCACTGAGAGAAGAAAATAGAAAAAATAAAGTGCATGGGATTAGTGCAAGGTCTTTGTGCAGAGCCTAAGGTCACAGTATTTCTCACTTGTGTTAAGCGTTTACCTCTCTTAGCAACAAACTGTTCTCAGGAACTTTGTTGCTTTTAAAAGCCTTGTTCTTGGACTGAATAGACATCATTCCTTCAGGAATCTCACTGACTGACAAAATACATGGGAGACGCTGGGATTTGGTGCTGGTAATGTACTTTATAATGTGCATATCTATAAAAATATTTACAGTACAAATCCATTGTGCCTATAGCCAGAAGCATGATCTTCTAGAGCCCACACTTACACCAAGCCAAGGCAGCCTGCCCTGGGAAGTTAGTATTGAGGAGGTCAGGTTATGAAGAATTTTTTTTTCAAAATATGACTGAGCAGATCAAATAAGAGACATAGCTCCAAGGATTTTTTTTTTGTTGTTCTGGATCTCTACACCTTCTAGATCTTCTCTAGATCTTCAGTCTATTTCAACACAATATTGTAGAAGTCGTATTAATCCGATGGCAATTTGGGGCATATCAGAAAGGATGATTAGTTGATAGGTATCTGCAGAGCCAGAGTCCCAGCATCTTGCTTTTGGTCCCCTGTCTTGATGCAGATAGAAATGTGGATTTAAATATACTGGAATGGCAACTAGCAATGTAAGAAAAAAAGTTTGCTGCGGCTTTCAGTTCAGTGTTACTATTTCTACTATGTTCCACTCTAATCTGATGAGGCTGTGGCTCAGTAATAACAGAAAATGACCTATCATTCTGTACATCTTTGTAGAGCACATAACATATTAAGGCCCTGACCTTACTGGCATGGAACTACGATTTCCCTGTAAGTGCAAAAAAATAATATTTCATTAATCATCCACAACAGAAATCCCCATTCCCCAGACTATTCTGGCAATAATCTGCATTTTTGCTTGTCTAGGAACCTGAATTAAAGGGAGAAAAATGGTTTACAACAGCCCGTGGCAATGATGTAGCAAGAGACCTTATGTAAGAGCTGCCGGCATGCTCACTGTGTGAGGGTGAGGCGTAGGAGTGAGTGATCCTGGAGGGATGTTTCTCTGAGGTGTGTTCTGTGCCTGGGCTGGGAACAGCAGTCTCAAGGGCACAAATTCCAGCATCTGAATGTGCTTGGTCTTGTTCAACTGATTCATTTCTTACAGCTATCCCAAGTCAAGCTACAAAATCCCCTAGTACTTTACTCAAAGCCTTTCATGGCCTGTCAATAAATTATTTTCAAATTAACTACCTGATAATTTGAATCTGTTGGTTCTTAAAAGATGCAACATGGTGAGACACAGAAAATAATGAAAGCAATGGACTTTACCCTGCCCATAAAAAGGAATAAAGGTTCTGCTCTGATAGATTATTAAATGTGGTTCTTCCAAAAATAACACAAAGTGTGTAAAAACTCCTTCTGAAGGTACACTTGTACAATTGATGGGTAAGGACCAATAGTGGAATAAGTTTTCAGTGTGATCTGACAACATTGTAAAAGAGAAAATGCTTTTAAATGTTGTTTTAGTCCATAATTAATGACTTCTTATAATTAATGACTAACAGGTCTGCCTCAAGCAAAGGATTTTTTTTTATTTTTAATCTATTAAGCTGTTTAAATTGAAAGGGAAAAATGCAAGATTTTCCCTAGTTCAGGAAGCCTTCTAATATTTGGAAAGGGCTCAGGACTCCAGACCAGTGATAGTGGAAAACACTGGATGCCTTACAAATTATCTGATCTCTCTTGTACAATGAGCACCTTTCTACTGAAACAGCTATTTCAGATTCCCTGGTGCTGTGACAGTCTCTCACTTCTTTGAAAGATAATATGTGAAAAGCATTTAATTCTCTGTTGTGGCACTGCTCTTTGTAGCACTGTTTTTATTGAATTCTTTTGGAACCGGTTGGCTTAATGTGCAAATGAGATTTTTTTTCTCTTCACACCGATTATCTAACGGAGATTTCATTTGATCTCCTTGGGAAAAATATGAACTGAACTGCTCAAGTGCATGTATTAGATTCTAAGACAAACTACCTTTAAAGGAAACTCTAGAATGTACAACTGACATTTGCAGTAAAAACATTAAGTAAGCATAACCAAACACCTGCTACTATACCTGACACGAATTAATGTAACTACAGAATTTAAGGCTCCAAAGAAAGACACTGACTTAATTAACAGACAATCAAAACAGCTGGATACAATGTAAACCAGCAAGTTGATACAGCTCTTGTATAGGATTGTTGCTGTCTGTTTGGGAATAATTCCACTGTAGGATCCCTGCATATCTTTTTTTCTTTGATTTCTTTCTTCAATCAGCATGTCAATCACTGTGCCAGAAATTAAGGAAGGTAATTTGGGCAGTTTGCTAAAATCAAATGCCTTGACACTTCAGTTAAACTTGTCCATATAAAGCCAAGCTGCTTCTCTGATGTTCAGTCATCAGATGTGGGAGACGGTTTGCTGCATGTATTTGTGAAGGAGGAGTATCTTTTACTGTTTAGTGTTATAACAAAGTCAAGTGGAAAAGTGCTATTTACCATATAATAAAGGACATCTATTGTTCATAGCCCTGAAAACATAATAATAAATAAAACCTTATATTTCAGGCTGTGTAAACCAGTTGCTTATGTAATAGAACATGGTGTAATTTTCCATTTACAATTTCAATACTGTAATAAGGAAGCAATCAAGCATAAACAAAATGCACTTTAAATGGGGCTGCAGGTAACATTTCCATAATGTCTGTCCTTAACAATTGCAGCTGTTTCTTTTCTTTTCTTCTCTTTTCTTTTTCCCCAACCTTGATGTCTTTCTACTTAGTCACTTAATTAAAAGAAATTCAACTTAAAACAGATGAAAGACCATCTTAAACCAATTTCAGCTATGGGCAACAAAGAAAAAAGACTCCAACGGCGTAACCACAGTTAACTCTTGGGTGGGTTAAATTAACACCATTTCTCATTCTCCTTTCAGGGTGAGATCTGAGGCTCTGCAGAGTGCTTGCTGTAAACCTGAGAGCAAAAGGGGTATTTTTCTTGGTTGTCTAGCTTGAGGATCTGGAAGTTCACCACAGCTCAAGCATCTGTGAAACAAAAATTGGAACTTCCAAACCCCCTTGCTTTCTAACACTCCTCACCAAGGTGGGAGGCTAGGTGTGTCTGGGTAAGGATTCTGAGAGAAATACCCAATAACAACAGAGTTGTTATTAAGCAGGCATTCTTTATTGCAGTGCAGGGGGAGCACTGGGGATTCTCCACCATGTTCCAAAGAATTAGCAAAACACACCATCTAATATACATAAAAAATATGCAGATTCATAAAACTTCCTGGAACGGCAGTCTTATGCTAATGAGTCCCCGGAATTCATTTACATAGTCCAAGAATGTGTAATAAAATTAGGGTTAGGGTCTTTTCCCCTTCCAGTGGTCTTTCATAGCCTTCCTCACACTGTTAGTTGAACTCTGGGTTGCCTTTGCCCATACATGGTCATAGGTCTAGCTCATCCATCCTTTGGCTCATCCCTCCATCCTGGGATGCTTCAAGAAGGTCAATTTAAATTAGTTCCCAGGTATTTATCATCCTCTTCTTCGCTTATCTTGAAATCTCGAGTCCCTGTTACCAGGGGTGCTCTGGCTTAATGAACCATCTCAAGGCTGGTTTGATTTTTGCCAGCAAGAAGTGACATGTTTCTCATTATCAACTCTTCCCAATAGATGACTAAACTATGCAACTGAGGCTAAGAATAGAATACAAGTAAAACTACCGTATAACACAATTAAAAAATACGAGTAAAAAGATATACTGGTAAAATTTCTGTGTATTAATCAAGGGATGACCAGGGATATCAATCCTTTCATCTGCAGATGACCACTTGGTTTTACTGCCCTCATTGGCTTTTGTGGCACGTGGTGGGAAGCCGCCTGCTCTCCCATTGCTTGTAGGAGGGATAAAAGAACTGATTGCTGCCTGAGTGTGTGCACGGACATTAAACCATGAGGATTAACGAGAGATGAGCAATGGCGTCACGGCCGAGTTCACATCACTGCAGTAGGACGGGGATGGCTCTTCCGAAATCGTGCTGGATTTCAAAGGAAAGTTGATACTGCCTCCCAGGGGAGCCTCAGCTTTGCCTGCTGGTCCCCAGCGCTCTCGGACCGCACCACCAGCCAGAGCCAGGTGCTGAAAAACGTGTTTTAAGCCAAGCCCCAGTGCTCAGCAGTGATGGGTGAGGAGCTGCTTCTTCACGGCAGAGGAGTTCGGCCTCAGCCTGGAGAGAAATGGGAGAGACTCAGCCGAGGCCGAATCCTTTATAAACTGCTTTGCTGACACCGGGCTCTGAGTTTTGCTCTTTTTCCCTCGATTCCCAACCGAACAAACGTGAAAGGACAAACCATTCCCCCTGCCCCTCAACAGGCGAGCTGCCCGTCACCACCTCTCTCAACCTTCCCGCTCAGAGTCCAGAGGGGAATCAGGAAAACAAGGAGTTTTTTCTGTGAATTGCGGGTATATTTCTCAGAGGCCGATCGCGCCCTGGCTTCCGGGGCAGCAGAACCGCATGGGGAACGCCACCGGCCACAGGGACCCCGGAGGCCGACGGGCCGGGCGGGCCAACAGGGCAGGGAGCGGCGGGGTCTCCGCGGGGCCCCGCGCCGGTTGGCCGAGGCCTGCAGCGGTGACGTCACTCGTGTCCCCCGCTCGCCCCGGGCCGGTTGCGTTGCCGCGGCGACGCCCCCCGCTCCCGGAGAGCGCTGCGGTTACCACGGTAACGCAGATGCCGTTTCCACAGCGGCACGGCTCCGCCCTCCCCGCCACCACCGCCCCGTCACGTGCCCCGCTCGATGCACTCGGCGCTCGCCGGCGACGCTCGGAGTTCGGCTCCCCCAGGCGGCGGGTCCGTGACCGACCCCGGGCCTGCCGTGTGCTGTTCTCTTCGCCACCTCCGCCAGCGACATGTCCACCGCCATGAACTTCGGCACCAAAAGCTTCAAGCCGCGGCCGCCGGACAAGGGCGCGTTCCCGCTGGATCACTTCGGTCTGGTAACGCGGGCCGGGCCTGCTCTGGTCTGGTCTGGCCTGGCCTCGCCTCCTCGCGGCCTAGCGCCGGGCCTGTCCCGTTTCCCCTCAGCTCTCCGCGGGCCGGGGCAGGGGGAGGCGGGCCCGAGCCCGGCGGTAGCGCGACCCTCGCTGTCTTTTGCAGGGGAGTGCAGTGCCTTCAAGGAGCGGTTCATGGAGTGCCTCCGCGACAGCGGCTACGAGAGCAGTGCCTGCCGGCAGCGCGCCATGGCCTACCTGGAGTGCCGCATGAACAGGCAAGTGGCACCCCGGGGCCGACGGGACGCTCCCGGCCCGGCGGCGGGGGGCTGAGGGACAGCCGGGCGGCTCCCGGGACGGGGAAGTAGCGAGGCTCTCTTTGCGGGGAGGGGAATCCGCAGCGAAGGCGTTCGTGCAGGGAGGTTGTGCTCTTCTAAGAAGCAGAGTGTCCATTGCAGCTTCAGCAGTTTACTTGGCTTATGTTTTTGACGTGGTGTAGATATCCATCCCAAAGGGCAGGATAACTGTGAGACTTGGCTGGCTTCTACTGCATGCAACCATCTTTCTTAATGTGAAGCTTTTTTTTTTCTATGGTTACGAGTTAGAAGTTTAACATGTTCCTCGATTCAAGTGAAAAAAGGGACCCCCAGCATAAGAAAGGCATGGACTTACTTGAGCAGGTCTAGAGGTGATCAGAGGGCTGGAGCTCTTCCTCTGAGGACAGGATGAGAAAGTTGGAGTTGTTCAGACTGGAGAAGGCTCCGGGGAGACCTTATTGCAGCCTTCCAATACTCCCAGAGGGCATACAGGAGAGATGGAAACAGACTGTTGATCAGGGAGTGTAGTGATAGGATGCGGGGTAATGGTTTTAAACTGAAAAGAGGGTAGATTTAGATTAGATATTAGGAAGGTATTCGTTACTGTAAAGGTGGTGAGGCACTGGAACAGGTTACCCAGAGTAGTTGTGGATGCCCCATCCCTGGAAGTATTGAACGCCAGGTTGGATGGGGCTTTGAGCAACCTGCTCTAATGGAAAGTGTCCCTGCCTATGGCAGGGGTGTTGGAACTAGATGATCTTTAAGGTTCCTTCCAATCCAAACCATTCTATGATTTTATAAGTGGTGGTGGTGGTTGACTTTCAGGGGCTGTTTCCATTCTTGTATTGCTGTGCTATGCTTTCTGTTCAGTGGTGTCAGGGAGCTCATTGGGAAATGCATGAAGAGTGTTGTTAGGTGTGCTTCAATATGAGGTCACTTGCATACACCTCATGGGCTGGTGGCGAGGAAGGCTGCACATCAAAAACCATTTGAAAATCACTACAGAAAAGTGTAGTGGCACAATGGATGCTGCTCTAAACCACGTTCACTTAAAAATATGGTAAATGACACAGGTAGAATTTTAGGAGGCTCTTGTGCAGTCTTTTAATTAAAGATAAACAAGGGTCGGGTCAGTTTCTGAGGAAACTTTTAATTCAGTATCTATTAGCAGGAAATGACACCTTTAATTGGAAAACTGCTGTGAAGGAAAACAAAGTGTCCCTGAATGGTACTTTCCCAAAACAGAAGTTTGTGATGCTCCGCTGAGCAGCAGTCACTCTGCATGGATGGATTTCTTTAGAGTGAATAATACTAAATGAAACAGAAAATGCTGCTGTTCTCTTGGTTACAGGCCGTGTTCTAAAAATACTTTTGTTGTTTTCTTGTTTTTAACTTAGGCAACTTATGGCTAATGAACCACTGGAAAAATTGGGATTTAAAGACCTGATAGATGAAAAATCAGAAGCAAAACCTGAAAAGTTGTAATGAAGACAGACAACTGAACTTTTCATCTATGGAAAGCGTAACTCTTCATGTAGTACATATTGTACGTTCTGTTCATACTGCAATAGGAAGTGTTTCCTGAAGGAACCTTGAATTTTCCTGAAATCAGGTTATTTTTAAATAAGCAAAATTACTGCCTTTGTCTTCTTTCCTCAAGTATTCCTTATTTGTTCTTTTAGTTTCTCTCGCTTACTTTTAAAGATCCATAAAAACCTAGAGAAAACAATTATTGCCTGAAGTGTTCTCCATGTCTCTGTAAGAACAGTGAATTACTGTTTTTAAAAAGACAAAACCCCCTTTATTGTGTGGATCTTGAACTGCAGATTAGTCTTATGTGGGCATTAGTAATGTGCTTGCAGCATTTACTTGTCAGGTGGAAATAAAGCTGCTGTGGTACTTGCAAATTGCTCTTTGCAAGTCTTTGCTTCAGATTAATACTGGTATTGAGCCCCATCTTTGGAGTGATCTCCTCACCCTCCGATAGCAAACTCTTGGGTACTGGGGTGGGGGTTTCTTGTCACTGCTAGGAGAGTATTTCTAGTTCCAGACAGCAGTCAGCCAGTGATTCTGCTGTTATTTACCATGCCAACAGTGTTCACCTAAATTGATTTCATAATGTAATGGGGAATCTTTCACTGTGGATGTATTTTTTCCAAGTAGAGCTGCCATATGGGTTTCTAAACATCTTTATGGTGAAGTCAGTGTGGAGACAGGAGTGATAAGTTTATTTCTGTTCAAGGTAACTGCAAAATGTAGATAGAATTGTGATTGGACAATTTTACTCTTCAAAACCAATGTTTTATGTTAAACCCCAGGGTAGATTGGAAGTTGGCTATCTACGATATAACATAGTTCTTTCCAAACCACGTAGCTGCAGCTGGCACGCTGAGCAGGTAATGCAGCAGGCCCTGCATTAGATGGGCAGGCAGCTCTGAGTAGGCCTCTAGGGTCATTGACAGGTATTTGTGTAACTTAACCATGAACTATCAGAGCCCGTGATATTTCTCTCTCATTTACTACTGCAAATGAGTCTTTTTTTGATTAATACTGAGTTAAAACCAAAATAATCTGGCCTATTAACCCCCTAGACATGCATTTCAAGCAGACAATTTTGTAAATCCTCTGATGTATTTTCCACTGTGTTTCCTGCCCTGTCCCTCCTGCTGCTCCCCCCTCACCCTTTTCTTTTTTTTTTTTTCTTTTTTTTTCCCCCCCAGCAGTGATCATTTCTCTGTATCTGGCTCTCACACAAGCCTTGGGGTCAGGTGCTGCAGACAGTGATACACACTGTTTGCCAAGGCACTTCTACACTTTCTCTTTTATTTGGTGTCCTCTATTTGATACATCTCACCTTTCCCACTGTTTGCTACTATTCCTTTTGCTTCTGCTCCTCTCCACTGTGCATCTGTTCATGCAGATCCAGGAAAGGGTGAAGGAATGTTTTCTGCTCTTCTTATTGGTGGTTGGAGCTGGGATTTAAATTGTTGCTTGGATCTAATCTGATTGAACAGACTGCACATAGTTCAGAGCGGGTTCCTGTTTGAAAAGAATGTTTGCTTGCTGATGCATATTTTTATTCTACATCATTCTACTGGTTAAATTATATCCTTTGGTAAGATTAGTACATTTATAGAAAAGAAAGCGGAGATTTTATTACTGAGATAGATATTAAAAAAAATCATATTAAACCACTGAACAAGAGCTTTCTTTCAGTGATACCAACTAAGAATTATTAAAGTAATCTCCAGCATCTTCAGAAGAAAGAAATCAAATTTCATGCTTCTGTGCTCTCTGAATATTACAAGGTGAATGAATTCCTGGTAGGTATGAAAGCACCTAACAGCCCAGGTTACTCCACCACCACTGGTATCAGGGGTAGTTCCATCTTTTGGTTGTTATTCTGCACTGTCCTTTGGCCAAATGGTTACTTCCTGAGCACATTTTTCCTGAGGCAATTTACACCAACTCTGTTCTCCAGGTTATTATAAAGTGAAAGGGGTGAAGATTTTGAAGTCCCACATGACTGAAATTTGATTGTTGAGCTGAAGTTACCATTTAAATGAAGTGTCTCAGATTGCATTAGAAGGAGGGGCTGCTGGCAACTCTGACTATAGTGACCAAGGCCCAGATTTTTGGACCTGTTGCAGGAGGGATGGTGGAGAAGAAAGCATTTTGAAACAATTTTATGTCACGTTGAAGTGAACAGTTCTCCATGCTACTTGTCCCCCTGGCAGGACAAGAAAAGGGCTGTGAGTGGCTTAGTTGCAAACTCGGGGAATTGGCAGAGGCTGCTGTTTCCTGGCTGTAAGGCATTACCTGCAGAAGAGACTGATTAGTGGAGCTGTAAGGACCACTAATATTTAATATATATTTATATATTAATATTTAAGGTGAGCTCAGCTGGTGAGGGCCATCTTGATTAATCTTGGTTGAGATCTAATGCAGCTGAGAAGTCGTGGAAAAAAAAAAGTAATTAATCAGTGCTAAGGCTGGGGACAAACAACAAAACTTGCTCTATAGGACAAGTCCCTGCAACAGCAGAGTCATCTGGGAGATCACAAGTCCCAGAATGCTCTTCCATTTATTCCTGCCAAAATACAGATTATTAATTAAAACCTTTGCATATATAAACCTCTTTATTTTAGATTTACTTGTGGTATCCAGGTTTGTGCTCCTTTAAAATGACAGCAGTGTGTAAGCCAAAGGGAGGGTGTAAGTTCATAGTTACCTTGCCTGTTCCTGAACCAAGGAGGAACCTTTCCAGAAGCCTGACACCAAGATGGGAAAAAACTGTGTTCTGGAAATGCTGAGCTGAGGCGTGCATGCTGTGGGGGAGGCGGTTTGTCAGGGGCCCTGATTTCTTTATGGAGCTGTTTGGAGTTGATGAGCTGCTCAGCTGCATGTGGCACCATGAGCAAGGTAAGTCCTGTGTGAGCGCGTTTGTCTTCATGCGAGAAGCTGTGCTGCCTGTGTGCTGCCTGAGCCAGCACCTCCATGAAGCACCCCCTGCTGACGGAGCCTGGGAGCTAGAGGAAGGCAGAGAGTTGTGAAATGAGAGGTTTGGCTGGGGTCGAGGTACAAGGTGCCAGCCTGGATGTAACTGTACAGGTGTGGAAGGGATAGCCCGAAGCAGGAGGAGGTGTTGACTGGGTTGGAGTGAAGATCTATGTGAGCTGTTAACACAATAATAGAAATCAATAAGCAAGGGGGTTGTAGTCGTCTTTCCTGTGGATTTTCTTCAGCAAAACTGGGTTCACACTGTAACTGGAGACACCTTGCTGCTTGGGATCCTGCCCCAGGGAGTCTCTGGTGGACTGTCATGGGAACTTCACATGTTGGGGCTTAGGAAAGAGAGCTCTGCCCACACATTCCCCCTTTGCTCAGGTTAGAATCCATTCAACCACAAAGAACTTAGCGTTGATCACCACAATTACAGAAAGAACATTGCTGCAAGCCAACTCTCATTATGTCCTCCTGGGAGACCTTGAACTCTAGGTGTATCTCTCCAAACAGCTGCCAATGACCTGCAGAACAAGGAAGAAAGGGTTTAATAAATGTTTCCAAAGCTCTGGGTGTTCTTTCATAGAAAAGCCTATACAAAGAGCTTCCTGTGCTCCTGCTGGAATTGGGCCATGGTCCAAAGTCCTTTGTAGGAGCACAATGAGCCCATGCCTCTGCTAAGGAAGGGTTGTTGCTGCATCTCCCACCTGGAAGTGGGATACCTGGCGTAGCAGAAGGGTTGCCTTTATCAGCACCCATGAAATGAATGTTTGGATTTGTGCACAGTCACAGGCAGGCAGTGGGTGTAGCCAGCTGACCTTCACACTTGGTCCTCTTCCAAAGCATTCTTCCCAGTTTGTCCTGCCTGCTCCAGGCTCCTGCTTGGAGTCCTCACAGCCAGGCATCGTACTCAGGGTGAATAGTCACCTGCTTGGTTTCCCCTGGAGACCACAGAGTTGCTGGCCTTTGCTCATGATTAATTACCCTTTGTGGCAGCAATCACAATACCTTTCACCTACTGCTGCTTTTGTAGGTTCCATTTAACCAGCATTAACAGGGAGGGAACTAGATCAGTTAGAGCACCTCTCAAATTTCATCCTGTTGTTATTTCACTCCAAGCAGACCTGAAGAGCACTAGGAGGCAATGCCATTTCCACTCAGCTGCTGGAACTAAACCTGGGGTATATGAGGCTACAAGAGAAGCAGCAGCCTGGTCCCCATAGAAAAATCATCTGTAGCATTACTTGTTGCTGTAGGTTCTGAAAAGTGCCTTGGATGTTCTGGTTCCACTGGAGAGCACTGTGTTTCTACATTTCTCATCTGTGACTCCGGGAAAGGGAATGATGCTTCTGCTAGTATGCAAGAGTGTGGGCATTTCTGATAGCATATCCAGTGACCCCAGAAGACTTAAGTTACTTTTTTATGCCTGAAGAAGATCTCTTCTGGAAGAGATCCTTCTGCAAAATTTGTTCTACCAGGTTTCCCACAAAAATCAAAGCTCTAACTCAGATTAATTAAAAAAAAACCTGTCTGGAAGGGCACACACAAGGGTCCATTTCCCCTCCCAGGGTATTTCAGTGGAAATTGGACATCTGATTGATCTTATCCTGGTTCTCTTTTGTCTCTTAATGATTATGCATCTGTGAATAGCTGGCAATCCTGCATTTCCGTCAGGATGCACCAGATTTTCTAGCTTACAGATTTCAAGACAAAATGCCTTCCTTCTGGAAGGAAGGTGCCATATGGCTTGAAATGCATAATTGATCACTGCTTAAAAATAGGAGCTTCATAGAAAGTCACTTAGAAGTCCAACGTGTGTGTGCAGAGGACTTGAGAGACCTTGATGGTATTTTTTGTTTCCTAGGACTAATGATGATACATGTACAAGGTTTTATGGCCCTTCCTAGAGGTTCTGATGCTTGTACTCTCTAGCACTGCATGGATGTTTCACCACTGGATTGTTGATTCCCATTATTCCAGGAGATCTTGGGACTTGCATTAGCAGGTGAATCAGTCTTTGCTTGCTGATTCCTGCTGGGCTTGGCTGGATGAAAACCACTGCAGACAAGCCTGGTATTCACTGTATAGCCTAACAAAGGCCACAGTGATCTCTGTGAATGTAAGATAATTCAGTTGCATCAAATCTGGTGGGCTGAATTCAGCCCTTACTGGATTCAGCTCCAGTGGGATGTGTAGCTGTCTGCCCAAGCAGTCCTTCCCAGTTCCCACGCAGAGTCAGGTAGGTTCCTACTAATGTGGGAGGGATGTTGTGGTCCATCTGGCTGTGTGTCCTGCTGCCTGGTAATGAGCAATACCTTAAACCACCCAGTATTGTAGATGCTTTTCTATTCGGGTCCTTATGAATTATGGCAAACTCTGATAGGAGCAGTGGTGGAAAGTAGCCTTGCAAAAAGAAAGCACAGAGCTGAAGAAATCAAGGAGACTACCTCACAGCTAGCAAGCACTGCTTAGGCAGATCCTGCTCACACTCCTCGTTCTGATCTTGCTTGCAAAGCTGCTAGTCAAGGATAGCATGTGGGAAGGCAGTCACATGGGAGGAGGTGCTCTGCAAGGGAGCCAGGCCCAGTTTTGTTTGCTCAGTTTGTATTTCTGTTATCAAATCACGTTCTGGGTTTTGACAGGGTTTAGAAGCACTGAACCTCTCCTTAGTGGACAAGGCAGGAGAACAGTAGCACTACAGAATCTGGGACACCAGGACTGCCTTGAGGATTTATGTGATGCTGTGTGCTGCAGCCTGCTTAGAGGAGCCATCTGCTGCCAATCTTCAAAGGGTTTTTCACTTTGGATTGCTCTGACAGCCCCATGGTGGCATGGCTTGCTGGATGGTAAAAAGAATTTCACCACACCAAGGAAGCCAGTTTTTGGGCAGGCAGACCCAAACGGGGGAAAAATTCCTGCTGCCACTCAGGAATTGCACAGAAGCTGCAGATCTGATCAGTGCTGAGAAAATTGCTGGTAACTCAGGATGCTGAACCAAGCAGGAGCAAAACCCCCCATTGATAAATGAGCCTTCACATCCCCGTGAACAAGTACCAAATAGGAAATCCCAGGGGTGTAATGAGGCTGGTTGCTTTCCTCGCAGGGGTTGCATCCCTCGGCTTTTGCTCTTTAGTGTGGATGTGGGAGTTAGGCTGTGCTGGCTTCAACCCATGCATTTAGCAGGCTATCTTTAACCCTTTGCCCTCACCACCCATCACTGCAACCCAGCCCTTACAGAGCACACGCTCCGGGGTGTGCCTGTTGTTTGGCACATCTCTGCTGTGCATGTGCATGCTCAGAGTGGTTGCTAAGGCAGCATAAGTCTGTCCCCCTCTCTCTATGCGTTCAAATTTCTCTGATCTAGAGGTATATATATATGGGTGCCTGCAGCCCAATCCCAGGGCAGTATCTGTATGGGAAAGCACAGGAGATGCCATGGATCGGGTGTTAACAGTCTGTGTGTACAGACATAGGTGTGATGGTACAGGTGAGTGGAGCATGGGTTTTGGTTTAGTCTCTCCCTCTCCAACCTGTCCTGCAGAGTCCAGTGAAAAGAGGGACTGTCCACTGCCACCTACCCAGGATGCAGCCTAGAGGTGAACATCTCTGGCAGGGGATGCGTCCTGGCCTCCTTGTGCAGGGAGATGCTCAGCAAATGCATGTGCAGCACAGAGATGTAACAGGAGCCAGGTCACTGCAGGGCTCTGGTGATAGGAGATGTGTGAGTTCTGGTCAAAGGGACAGAAACGCTGAGTTCACCAGCTGCTGAAAAAGAACCAAGTGTGTGAAAAATGAGAGCATGTCTGGAACATCTACCTCCATCCTTTCAGCGTGCACAGCAGGAGACTTGCAGGTGTGCTGGTGCCAGCTAGAAGGACTCCTTTGAGCAGAGATGTCGGATTGATAGCTTTATTTCAGCTTATTTTAGCAAGTAATAGGCAGGGGGGTGATGTTTATCACTGAAACCAGAGCTGGCTAGTACTTTAGATCACAGCTCTAATCGGTTGGACTGACTTAGACAGTAAATCACTTTAGCAGCACTAATAACACAGAGTGACAGGTGTAGTAAACCCTCTATTGCAGCAATAACCTGGTCCTGCTGGTTCTTTGACTCAGGCTGGTGCTTCTGTGCTGATTTGTTTATTAAAGCTCCTTCACAAGAGTCACCTGGGTGGCTGCTCTGACTCAGCCATCGAAATGGCTGTTCTCCTGCCATTCCCCAACCTGCCTTGGGCTCTTTTTATAGCCTGCTATTAAATTGTTTATTTTTGCACCTGTTTATAAAGGCTTTTTGGCCACAGGGGTCTCATGATGTTGTTTTCATGGCTTCTGGAGCAGGGCTTCTCTGTTGTTGCTAGAAATAATTGCTGTTAATTAATTCTTTGCTGATTTTTCTTTGGCAAAGCATATTGAAATAAACAAATAAGCGAGCAGCATGCCCTGCATCTCGATGTTGTGGGAGCTTTTAGGAGGCATGCAGTGACATCCAAACAATCTCATCAGCCACCGGAGGAAGGGTAGGATGTGGTCCTCAACTTTCTGTGGACAAAGTTAATTGGCAAGAGGGTCAATTGCCATCTCCAGCTGCTCGGCAACTTCCTTCAGGGCACCATTTCTGATCTTTCTAGTGAAGAACCACAGCTTTGTTTCTATCTAATGCTTTATTCAAATCACAGCTGAGCAATGTTACAGAAAGTGATGTGGTCTCAGATGTCTGAGCCAGACGGGCAGCTGAAGGCAGCAGTCTGTGATATGAGACCAACACATGGGACCTATAATTGCACTGTTTCCTCTTTTCCTCTGTACCCTTTAAAAATGTTTTTTTCTTCTTTCTGAGGGACTCGGGCCCTGCTGCAGACTCCTGAATCAGAAGTAATGTTCTGCACTTCCATCCCTCTGTCCTATGCTCCTGCCTGTAGTGTCTCTGTCATCATCCTGGCACTGGGTCCCTGGCAGGAGCAGCCACCAGTTCCCAAGACCCCCCAGAGCAGGCAGCAGTTGGATGGGCTGCTTCCATCTCCACCCTGCAATGGGACATCATGCTGTTCAGTCTCCCTCTTGAACGTCCCCAAGCTGTTCCTGGAAGGATGAACCATTTGAGCCAGGAATAGATTAAATTATTGGAACTGAGCAGAAGCAATTTCCATGATAAGTGTTTGCCCTGCAGTTTGTATGTTGAACCTGTCCTGCTGCTGCCTCTGACTCAGACTGAAATGGTGGTGGGTGGCCCACTCAGAGTAATCACTTTGGCTTTTCTTGGAGAAGCTGATAAACTGATGTGTGAATCTCTTCACACATATGGTGGCTTTCTCCATACGGAGTTCTCCAGGCCTAAGTCTTTTATTTAGTATAAATCAGGAATAATGCTAAAAGCAGTGGTCTAACATGGGTGTAGGTGAAGTATTGACTTCATTGGTTTAATTTCATCTCCTCTGAGAGCAGAAGAAAGCCTGTCATTAGGCTGTAGAAACCAGCATAGCTCCAGTCAGGTGCCTGGTAGCTGCCATGGAGCCACTTCCCCCAGTTACTCCCTCCATGTCATATTTTACATCCTATGCAATGGGTTTGGTACAGTAGCAACCAACCTGTTGCAGCATGGGGTTTTTTTCTTGCATTGAGATTTCCCTGTGAACCATAGAGCAGATGTACAAATACCCAATATCCTCAAGCTATCAGTTACCCCCTTGCTCTCTAAGATTTCTCTTGGTACCCAGCCACCATCTCACAGAGACTAAGCACCCCCTGTGTCCTTATATTGATTTCCAGACCAGCCCATCACTGCAGTGAGCCTGGCCAGATTGTGGGTGGAGAAGAAACCAAAAGGATGTCCTGAGCGCATGATGGGCAGACTCAGAAAAGTTGTTGGAGTTACCTTCCTTTTTGTTGTGGCTGGGCTGTGAGAGCAGTTCTCAGCTCCAGGGTGTTGCAGAAGCCTTAAAAAAAAAATAGTATTTAAGACAATCAGCAGAGAGATTTTGCTCTGCACTCCCTTCTTGTCCTCATTCTCCCAATTTCTGCTGGTTTACAGAGGATCTCTGGTTTGGTGTGCATGATGTTACCTGAACAGCTGTTATATCATGGGAGTAAAGGACTCCCTTTTTTTCACACTGGTAACACCGAGCTTTGCAACAGAGTTAACCACTATGCAAATGTAATGAAACCCTGATCTGCAAATTACTGCACAGCGAGGCATTTTTTGAACTGCACAATTCATTTTCTTCTGTGAGAGCTGATGCGGGTGCAGCGCAGCTCTGCAGACAGAGGACTTCAGTCTGTTATTTCTGCACTCTCGCATAATTTTCTCTTGCATCATCCTCTTCAACTTGACCGACACATCCTAACCATGCAGATGCAGTGAGTGTGCTTTTCCCACAGGAGAAAAATCCCACAGGGTCCATAAACCAATTTGCTCAAACTTGGGGAAAGTTGGCATCAGTATCAGATTTTCAGTTCAAGAGTTTTTAATTGCCCTGCTCTGAGCTCTCTGCTCTGTGGTATTCCTGACAGGAGCAGCCTGCCCAGAGAAGCAGTGACCATCCCTGGAGGTATTTCAAAGCTGTGTAGAGGTGGTGCTGAGGGACATGGCTTAGTGGTGACTTAGCAGTGCTGGGTTAATGACTGAACTTCATGATCTTGAAGGTCTCTTTCAACCAGCACTATTTTATGACTATATGATTCCCCCCCTCCCAGCTGTAGCCACTCTTGCTTTAACTGAGTAACCCAGAAAATGTTATATATTTTTAAAAAACGAAAAACCTCTAGGATTTCCGTTTCTTTTTTTTTGTTTTCTTTTCTTTTGAACAGGAAACCGTAATGCAACGGAAACTAGCTGCTTTAGCATGGGTGCATGTGGCCAGTGCTAGGGCTTGTCCGCACGAACCTCTAGCTGCAAGAGCTGCCTCCCCTATGGTTCTGTGGGATCCAGCCTGCTGTATCTACTGCTCCAGAGACTTTTGCTTGAATGCAGTTGCAGTGGCATGAATTATTGATATTTCTGTTAAGGTTTTCTGTTCACACAGGAATTTGTAATGCTTCCCCACATTACACTCTGAATGCACTCCCGGGTCACATAAAAGGGTTGAGTTTAACACCCTTTTACTTGCATGGTTGTGACATTGATTTAGCCATTTCAGGGCTGGGGTTGCAGAATTAACTGAAAAACAGTGTAAACAGCTCTTTCCTAACAAAACAAGGCAGTCTTAGGGTGAAAGGAACTAATACGGAAGGGCAAGGAGAAGGTACAGTTTTATTTGAGCATTTTCAGGGCATCACCACAAAGATGATGAAAAGGTTTCCAGGAATTTCTGAGCATCCTTTGCCCTGACCTCAGAGTCTGGCATTTCCAGAGGCTGCCCGTGCTGCCACTGTGCTCAGCACCTTGTGAGATCATGTTAATAATGTCCGTTTCTAAGGCAACAACCTTGTGATTTAGAAAAGACTGAATTAAAAGTGTGCATGTTTACAAACAAACATAAATATAAATTACATACAAATATAAAATAAATGTACAAAATACATATAAATTTCTATTAGACTTAAGAAGTCAGCAGTGGAGAGACAGAAAACATCTGTACGAGGGTGATGTATTGACAATGACAACTGGTCTCCAGAGAGTTTGGCCAGAGACTTTGCAAGAAGTAGGAGCAAATTCATTAAGCGTTCCTTGACAGGTTGTACCCACAGGCAAAATGTGGAGAAAAGCTCAGACAAGGTGTTGGCTCCTGTGGGCACAGCTAGTAGGGAACAGTCTGATGTGGACAAGCCTGAGCAGCGATGCCTGTCAGCCTCCCAGGAGCCCCTGCCAGCCCTGCTGGGGCAACCTTCGCCCTTTACCCATGTGGAATGGTAAATTCTGATTCTGTCCCTGCTCTACACCAGGAATCACAATCCTTAGGAGCCAGTGTCCATCAGAAGAGCCTTACTGCCTGGCCTGTATCAACTACGCTGAACAACACTGAAGCTACACCCAAGCTGGATAAACCAGGAGTGAATCTAAGGAGATACCCTTGGTAATGTGAGATTGAATCAAGCCTTTGATTTTCTACTGAGCAAAAGTTTATCTTCAATTCTGGCTCATTTAGTTCCAACTTTCTCCCTTTCTCTTCATGTCCCTTCCACCCATTTGGCTGTTTGTTTTCCAGTGTGAATTCTGGAGTAATTGTGATGGGACTTAAATGCTGAGGACTGCTGTTGATCGACCCTTGCTGGCCCTGCTCTCCTGCTCTGCCTGTCCTTTACGAAACACTCCCCTCTCATCATTGACAACCAGCTCTGTTATACTTGATTTTATTACAAGATATAAATTTCTGTCTGCAGCTCTGCCTTCCAGCACGCAGAGTAGAGAGAGGGATTGCCTAGCAACCAGGAGAACAAAAAATTAAGAAAATCAATAAGTCTTAATGGAAAGCTAAACAGAGACTTTAAAACCAATCCCCCCCCTCCCCCCCACCCCCCGCAAGATCGGGACGATGTGCAGCACCCTCGCGATCACGTGAAGAATTCAGCAAGTGCATATTCTGGAAAAGCCAGAGTGCAAACGAAAACCTAACCTAACATGGACTTAGGTAAAGCTCTGATCCTGTAAGCATTTACACTGACAAACTTGAATATATAGCATGGAGGTAGAGGACTAGGGCTAAGATACTGTGCTGGAGCTGGCTTTATTCAGTGGATGTTAGAAGTCATTGCTATGCTGCAGGTTGGTATTAGTGGCTTAGAGGTTTAAGAAGACAAGGATCTGGATGCAGCAGCTCAACTTCTTCTCAAAAGGCCCATGTGTGGGAATATGTCTTTGCTTAGTGTAGGAATGAGTTTCCAGACATCATCAGCCCACACATGTAAAACCAGCAAAATGCAGCATGATGCATAATGCTCTGTAGAGTCATCAAGGAACAGTCCAACATCAGTTTAAAGTGGTCAAAAATTGGCTTGGTTACAGTCACTTGTCTGACAGCACAAATGCAAAGGTCATTTAGGAAAATGTATTCCAGGCAAGGGAGTAATTTTAAGTGTACCAGGCCATGATTCTGCCCGTATTTAAGGGTGTATGTTGTTATCTCCTGCAAATTGTTCTGTGGAACCTGCTCACACCTACATACATTTGCAGGATCAAGATGTGGAAGTTTCCCAGGAGCTGCTGGGACCCTCCTCCTGCATGCCCTGAACCTCAGGGGGAGCATGAACGGTGCAAGCTGAGCTTTGCAGGAGGGTGCTCTGCTCTGTTGGAGGAGGAAGAGATGGATGATTTGAATGGGGGACTTTGCAAAACCAAAAACGTTTCTATAAGCAGAGCTGTACGAACCACAAATAGGCCATAGCAGTGTCACAGATGCCTGTGACCCATACTTGAGAGGAAGGTTTCAGCAGGGATTAGGGCAACAGCCTACAAGGTACAGCTCTGAACCCCTCCTCGGCCAAAGGCTTCCCACATCACCCCCCTGAGTCACTTTATCCTTACCTTGTAAAACAGGGACAGGAGCTTTGTCCCATGGTGACATGAGATGCATGAATGCCTACAGCCCTTGGTCCCATGACATGGGGAAGCTATGATCCTCCCCTAGGGGTGTTTTCTCCTCTGATATTCCCTCAAAACCATGGAGGGGTGGGAAAAACCCAGGAAAATGCTTGGAGGACAGTCCTGCCAAGATGCAGACATGGAAGGCAGTGGTGATATGTGCTCTGAAGGACAGCAGTGAAGGAGTATTCTGGAGTGCAGATAGATACCAGTTAATTGTTTACGACTACCCCCAAAAGATGCTAACATTAAAGAAGTGCCCCTAAAGCACTGTTCATGAACCTGCCAAGGTGCTCAAGTGGCGAGGTCCCGTTCATCGAGGGTAGGAGTGCTGCGAGCTGCAACCTCCCCAAGGAGAAGAGCCCTGTCCCCCACCCTCCCCACTGCCGTGCCAGCTCCCACCCCGCGGGCGAGAGCATCCCCTCACGGAGCAGCGAGGCCAGGGCGCGTCTCCGTCACCCCAGATTAAACCTGGGAAAGGAGCGCCGGGGGAAGAGTAGCGCCCTAGGGTTGGGGACACCCGGGAGCGTGGGATGCCCTGATGTTCGGGGACCCCCTACGGGGACGGGTCGCCCCGGCGACGAGCTGCCGCTGGAGGTCGCGGGCGAGCGGCACAGGGAGCCGCCAGCCCCCCGGGCCCGGTGGAAGGCGGAACCGGCGCCGTGCCCGGGCGGGCGGCTCCAGCTCCAGCAGCAACAGCAGGAGCAGCAGCGGGGCGAGGAGGCGTCCAGGGCAGAATCCGCCCCGGCGCGTCCCCTCCCGGCTGCGGCCCGGCCCGCCGGAGGCGTTCACCTTGCGCGGGGCGAGCGGGGCCGCATGGAGCAGCCCGGGCGCGCCGCCCGCCTCGCCAGCGCCCCCCGCCCCGCGCCATGAAGCTGGTTTAGCCGCGGCGGAGCCGAGCGGAGCTCGCGGAGCTCCCGCACCTCCTGCCCGTCCGCCCGCCCGCCTGCCCGCCGCCCCCATGGCGAAGGAGAGGAGCAGGAGAGCGCTGCTGGAGCTGCTCCAGCGGCCGGGCAACGCGGCGTGCGCCGACTGCGCCGCCCCGGGTAAGGGCAGGGCGAGGCGGGGGGCGCGGGCGGCGGCCGCACCTGCCCGCACCGCACCGCATGGCACGGCACGGCACGGCACGGCACAGCGGCGGGGCTGGGGGGCTGCTCTCTCCGAGCACGGCGGGGTCTGCGCCCCGAC
>WUAM01000383.1:15495266-15512660 GCA_024336885.1 Actenoides hombroni | reverse complement strand
AGCATCAACACCCTGTTGGCCTCCCACTAGCTCTCGGCTTACCACTAGCTCTCGGCCTTCACAACCTGTCGGCCTCCCACACCCTCTCAGCCTCCCAAAAGGACTCGGCCTCCCACTCCCTCTCGGTCTCCCCCCCCTCTCCGCCTCCCGGCCCGGCTCCTCGCCCGGCCGTGGCAGCGCTGATGTCATCCCCGGCAGGTCCCCGCGGTCTGCAGTGCAGCCCGGGTGTCGTTAACCCAGCAGCGGCTGCAGGGGGGGGGGAACTCTGTCCGGGGCGATGCCCTGTGCTGCTGGAGACGGCTTGTCCTCCGTGTCCCCTCGCCAACAGCCTGCCTTTTGTCGCTGCTCCTGCCCTATCAGTGAGCAAACAGATGGAGGGAAGCAGAGGCACTGCCGTGGGCATCCTGCCCACCAACCTTTGCCCGGCGTGCCATCGATGGGTGCCTGCCTTGCGCACTGCTTAACGCCGTGGAGAGGACGGGGCCGGAATGTCCGTCGTCCCCTTCGTGTGCAGAGGAGAGAAAATCTGAGCTGGGGACGTCTCTTTGGATGGTGAATTGTTGGGGTCGGGGTGTAAGCGTGGGAAAGCCTTTGCTCTCGCTGAGCAGGGTCTGCGTGGTGTGGTGGGACCTGCATTTGAAAAGAATCTTAGCAAATTGCGTGGCAAGTAACTTTGCTTTTTTAAGAAAAATCGCCATATAGAAACATCTAAATTTTTATTAGCTTTGGCAGGATGGCTCTGAAGAAGTGTAGAGAAAGGATATCCTTTTTCAGCCTCAGTCATTCTATAGGTTAAAAAAACCCCAACACTTCAGCTGAACCTTATTTGCCCAGCCATTGATTTATTTAGGATTTCAAGATCTATTGGATGCCACCATCCAGTTCATACTATTATCAATGGTTTTCTGTCCCTAACCTCCATCTCAGGACACTGCAGTTCACTTTCAGATGCGTTGTGTCCCCTGGTACTAGGCTGGAAAAGACAAAGAACTTTCTGCACAGTGTCAAACTGCTTTGCAGTGCTGCACTGCTCTGCCTGCTCCCACCCATCTGCTGGCTGCTGTTGCTGTGTAACTATACCAACCCACACCAGCAAGGTATCTTGCTGAGCACAGCTTGGGCTCCTCAAATAGGTGCCTGCCTAAATTATTTCTTCTTGGAGAAGACTCTGCAAGCCTGGACCATGCAGATTAATGGAGTAATTCTTCCTTGCTCTCTGCATAATATAAAGCCCCTCTGCAAAATACAAAGTTTCTCAGCATCAGCAGGATGGAGATGGAGCTGTAGGTCAGTAAAATAGCTCATGTCAGGGAAAGAAGGTTGTTGTTAAAGGCTCCAAACGGGCATGTAAACCAATAAACCCATAATTTGCTTTTGGTGACATTTGTATGCAGAGCTGTCTTAGTGAACCTGAAACTCGTAGGGGAGAATTGGGGCCAGTGTCTTTTGTAAGACAAGATGTGCTCTATTAATACCATTCAGCCTCTCTTTTGAGCTGTCATTGCATTACTTCCCTGGGACTGGATCTCTGTTCACCAACCTAATTTCTTTAGTGATCACTTTGCTTCAGTCTCTTTGGCAAACAGGAGCTACTTATGGTGCTGTGATGTGCTCATCCACCTGGGAGTGACAATAAACTTGAGGTACCCTGGGCTACTAAACATAAGATATGTAACTTGTATCTGTAGATAATACATAAAATATTCAGGCTGAATTCCGTTACTCATCCTGGGCAGGTGTGGCAGGGCAGGGCTTTCTCGGTATGAGATAATGCAGGATAGGTGTCCAGAGAACCTTTAGAATGGGGTGCAAGTATGTTTTTTGCTGAGATGTGGGATGCACAGAAAGATAAAAGAGCCAGGACTGGGTGAACAAGTATACCCTGGGAAAGTACCGAAGTAGAGAATATAAATGAGAATGAAAGAAGGGGGAGGAGGGGAATAAACAGAAGACAAGGAAAGCAGAGTGTACTTGTGCTTTCCCACAGGTGTGTATTGTCTTAGTGCTGATCTGATACAGCTGGGGGTAAGAGAAAGGTCAGGATCCCTGATTTATTATTGCTGCTTCTCAGATGGGTGCATTTCTTTCCCTGAAATCCCCGGCTAATACAGGATCCATGGTAAGATGTAGTCACTTAGCTCAGGGATGCTGGTAACAAAGAATAGGATGAGTCAGAAATGTAATGGGAAAATTCTCTTATTTTCATTTGTGTATTTGGAAACCAGATGGGTTTTCTTTTGCTCTTGGAAATATTTGTTTCAGAAATCAGCCAGTCAGTGAAAGTTGTTTTTCTTCCCTGCTGTCAAAAAAGCTTGTTTTCTTTTGTTACTGTTTTGGCATTTGGGTGAGGCTCAGTAGCCATAGCCCTGGAGTAATGGCTTGTCCCAGGTATTATATACTTCTGTAAAAAAAACTGGGTTCCTGATGCCAAAGAGCATGCAGCTTGGCATTGCTGCAGCTAAGCTGTGACCGTGCAGAAAAATTAGAGCTTGGGATGGCCAGGAAGCATTAGGAAAGCAGTGCTTTTCCTCCTGGGCTGTGTAAGTACCTCCATCACCTGCAGGGTCATCACATCTCCTTGGGAAGATCTAGGCAAAACCCAGTGGTTGCCTGGGTCTGGGCCAGAATTTGCCACTTAATTGTGCTTGAGGATTATTTAAGTGGTCTAAGTCCTGTAAGCAAGGCTGCTGTGTTCAAGATGTGAGTTCCCCTGGTTTGTGTATGTTGTATGTGCACTTGCAGCTGGGCAGAATGTGATATTGAATGTGGTGCTCAGGAAGGTCAGATTTGTGTCTTCTCCAGGATCACTGTGTATGTCTGGCAGAAAAATCTCTCCTGCAAAAGCAGAGCTTCCAAGAACACCCAGATTTTGAAGGTGTGTCTCAAGGTAGGGAGGACAGGCTTACTGTGGCCCTGGCCATGACATCTGGGAATGCAGAAAAGGTGCTAAAGTAGAAACTGAAAATCAGAGTGGAAAAAACCCTGAGAGGTTGCATTTTTCACTTGCAGATTTGCTTTAGTTTGGTTTGCTGTTCGTTTGGCTTTTTTTTTTTTTTAAGTTTCTAGTTAGGTTTTATTAATTGTATCTTCATAAAACCTTAATTTGCAATGAAAGGTTGTTTTGAATTAAAAAAAAATCAGTTGTAAAACTGTCTTCTCTCTGTAATGACTAAATGAGATTGTATTAGCTACATCTTTGAGACTGAATTCTGAGGCAGGAGCCACTGTAATAAAGTAGTTATCTGTGGCATCAGGTCCCCTGTCATTACATCCTTCTGTGCTGGAGTCACGGTCCTGGATGTTGGTTTCCAGCATGTTTGTTTTGGTGGGTTTAAAGATGTCCTTTCACAGTGAAGGCAGCATGGTAAACGCAGTCTTAAGTGCAAACTGAGCAACCTTGCTGAATTGCTGGTGTGTAATGGCTCTCCATATATTAGAATAATCTTTTTTTCTTCAAGACTAATGTGGCAGTTCAGCCCTTTTTTTTTTTTTTCCCCTTAAATGGTTCTTTGTCTCAGGCAATCTTTCCTCACATCATGAGATGGATGGTTATCTCAGGGCATAACAAGACCTTGAGTATTTCATTCTTTACTCCATTTTTCTATGACTTAGGCTTGTGTTTCCACGAGCAAGAAATACCATTTTATGTTGTAGGAGAACAGGGAGGCTCTGAAGACAGAAGTGGGAATCCCATCAAAGTGATCCTGCAGTTTAAACCCTCTGGCAGCAGTTTACATCTCTTGTTTTTATCATTTTCATCTTTCTTATTTGGGATGGATTACTGGGACAGGCACCCTGGGTAACATCGACCTCTGTTCCTGAAGCTCAGATGGGATGAGGGGTAGAGAAAGAGCAGAAACCGCACAGTGGAGGGGTGTCTGGTATAGGAATTTGTGATGCAAAGCCGAGCAGATCTGGTATTTTGGTGTAACAGAATATATGAAAGCCTGAGGGTGGGTGGTGTGTGGCTGAGGTGGTTGTAAACACCTTTCCTGCAGGCCCAGTGGCTTCTCATTTCTAAAGCAGGTGAAGCTTTTCCATTCCCTTGATGTCATGAAGAGAGGATGGTGATTAGAGGGAAACACACAAGTACTGGCATTTGCTTGATTTGCTCAGGATTAAGGAGGGCACTGGAAGGATTTGATCTCAATCCTCTTCTTCCCCTATCCAACTGCCGGTCCTAAAAACACAGACTGGGAAGACAACTGACTGAGTCACTGGGTCCTGCCTTGTGCTGTCATCTGCAGCGACATCTCCCCATCCCCTCTGTGGAGTGATGGGGCTCTGCCTCGCAGCTAGTTCTCTCTCTTGCCCCCACTACCTCCTACTGGAAAGCTGTTCCAGAGCTTCGCTGCTCTAATGGCGTGAAACGGGCTTTTCATTTTCAAGTTAAAAGTGGAAATTTGTTCCTGCACCTCCATTGTCCTCTCACTTAAATAGTGAATTACTTTTTTTTATGATTCCCCCCCCCCCCCCGGGAATTTGCCAACCCTTCTCCCTGGGTATAAGCAGATTGGAGGGGTAAGAAGGAAATAAATAAATAAATAAATAAATAAATAAATCTTACACCATTTTGATTTAGCTCAATGCTATGTTCTGCAGACAAAAGGACTTTTTGAAACAAAGGAGGTTTAATATGACGGTGTTTTCTGTCCGATCCTGATGCTGGGTTGCAGCCCAGCCGTGGGCTGCAGGCAGCGAGCAGAGGGGGCTGCTGAGACCTGCCAGCTGAATAAAAAGACCTTGGCAAGTTTAGTGCCTTCACTGAAAAATTTTCCTACTTAGAGTGTTGGTGGGAGGCTGTTTGGCTTCAGTTTTAATGTCTTTTATTGTTATTTTTAAATGCGCATGACCAGAATCTGTTTATTAACCTCCTAATCTTTCCCCAAAGGAAATAGCAACAGAAGTTCAGTGTTGAACATGAGGTTCTCCTGGCTGGGGCATTCAGGGAATCATCACCAGTGAAGCAGCAAGCAGGAAAGGTATTTTTCTTGTGCTGGTTGCCCTAAAATCCTCGTGATTATATCCCATATCATAGGGCATGAATTACCTTTCTAGTGCAGTGTAAAAAAAGGTTTTGCCTACCTGGAGAGGTCCTCCTGTCCCTTCTTTATCACCTCAAACAGGGAAGAGAGATCAGAAAAATCTCTTGAATCTTTATCCCGCCAAAACACTGCCTGGTGTAGCTGGGATGCAGCCAGGCAACTAATTAAGGGTCAGGCCATCGTTTGTGTGCTGAAGGATGCGTTAATGGGGTATTGCCGTGCATTGGCCACTTTCTCGGAGATAATTTGTCTGAGTCAGAAATATACTGTGCTATATATAGTGACAATTGTGATTTAAGGCAAAAGGTGGAGCATCCAAGTAAGTTTTGGAAGCCTTGAGTTCTTGCTTTTGTCTCGTGGCTACTTTGTCCCTGTTCTACTTCATGTGATTTTACTTGGCTTGATGATATCTTGGGATATCATCATAACTGGAACCTTACGTTTATGTTCTGGATACAGGAAATATTGATTATTTAAAAAGAAAAATTATCCACTGCCATCATTCTTCCAATCTTCTCAGTTCTCCTTTTAGTTTGTATAAATTGTCCTATATCTTACGTAGGTTCTTCTTTTTTTACTTTTTTTTTTCTGTGTCCAGTCTTTATTTTTCCCTCCGTGGGCTGTTCTTACTCACAGTAACACTGGGTTCAAGCTGCGGAGTTCGTTGTTCTCTGCCCAGGGTTTTCCTGGGGCTTATGGTGGCAAAAGGGGCTGGGTGGGGAACTTGAGTTCTGAATTTAGCTGTGTTGCCCAAGTGTTCTAGTTTTGCTCTGGTTGCTTCTCTAATCTGACTGTGCCTTCCCTCGTAGATGAACAAGATGAGAAAATGCCAATCCAGTGCCCTTCTCCTGAGTTTATCTCTGTTTATTTATCTAATTTTTAAATTTAGGTTGCATCAAGTTTTTATTTTGTAAGTCGTTGTAATCTGTTTGGAAGTGACCAGAAATCTCCACCACATTGGGCCTTCTAGAGCTGACATTGGTTGCTCTGGAGCAATGATGCTGCAGGATGAGAGATTTTCTGCACTTAGAGCAGTGTATTTGCTTTAATATTTCCCTTGCTCCTTGTTAGTCTTTACTCCTTTTGGCTTGAACTAATGGAATAAAGTCATTTGTGTGGAATTTAGGCATGCTGGAGAGTTTTCTTTAGGCTTTGTTGCTGTTTGCTTGAAACTCTGGAGGCTTAGAAAAAAAAATTATCTTTCTTTTAGGCAGCGTCCAAAAGGTTCGGATTATGATATATTGCCATTTAAATGCACTTTTTTTCAGGCCCTGCCCGGATAAAATGGCTTAAATAAAATTACTGAACTCCCCAGTAACATCCAGCATGGCGAATGTGTTCCAGCAGTCGAAGTGTCTAGCAGTAAGGTGGACTTCAGCTGGCTGTGGAGACCTCAGCTCGCTGCGGGCAGGCGTGGACAGCAGCAGCAGCACAGCCTGGTTTGCTAAACCAGTGGTGCTGCCCCAAAACTCACTTGTCTTGTGTGAAGATGTTTACGTGGATTTATTTTGTGCTCGATAAGATGTCTTATCTTGAAGCCTGCATTGGTGCACTCATTTGAAGGGTTGGACTCTGTGATTATGCCAAGGTCAGAAATTGCTAGTGTTTTCTACCGTTCTCCTGAGCTGAGACATTTTCGTGGTGCTCATGCTGGAGAGTGGAAATGCAGAGAGAGGGACTGTGATGTACTCGAGGAGTGCTGTAGCCATCAACAGCCCCAAGCCTTACAGAGGACTTTGGAAAAGTATTTCTGCAGAAGTGGGTGCTCACCCCAGCCAGCAGCCATCTGCCTGGGGATCTGTCACCAGTTCCTGCAGAAGATGTGTGGGTGTAGAGGTCTCATAGCGATGTTTCTTTGAAAATGGTGTCAGAAGTGCAAGGAGTGAGTGAGAGAGAAGGGGAAGCAGCATGGGCAGAGCCCTCCAGAAGACAAAGTTAGGGAATCCTCCACCCTCCTCCTTCCTGTTGGTGAGCAGAGCAGTGGCATGGGGAGGTCACAGAGGCACCAGCCTGAAGGGTCACGTGGGTCCATAACTCTCTGGCTTGTTCAGCTGATGCTTAGAAATTGCTCTTGGCTTTCAACTAAAGTTCAGGAAAAGCCTGGGCTGACTTGCTTTCTCAGTCAGATGTTTTCACCCAGGAGAGCAAGAGCCATGGGAAATCTCAAATAAATTATTGTATCAGTGGCATTTCAGAGAGACTTCTCCTGGCAGATCAGTTGGTTCTGGGGGTATTTCACTACTTTAGCAAGTTTTTTGGATGGGGTTGATTCAGTGTCCGAGGTCTTTGGACTCTCCTCTTGCCAGGTGTTCCCTTTGGCAATGGCCATATTTGTGTAGTTCTGGGCTGTGGCTGTCACAGGAAAGCAGCATACAAGCACCTGACCATCTACAACTCTTACATCCCCCTTTGCCACATGATTTTGGATTTAGGAGATCTGCATTTTTTAAAAGCATAGGAGCAATGAGGGGGAAGTTGCTATCAATATACAGCAGCAATGCACACTGCTGGTACTGGGTCTGGAGAGTTGAGTGAAGCGTTTGGCTGTCCCAGTGCTCCTTGAAGTTCATTGTGTGGCATACTGTTGGTGTTGGATGGACACAGACCTTGTGTCTAGGCAAGAGAGGAAGCACTGAAAGGAAGGTGACCAGAAGGAGACAGCTATCAGGTGAGGTTTTATTGAACAAGCTGAGGTCATTCCTTCCAAGGATTGGGTCACCACTGACCCTGTTGTCTCTGTCTGCTTCTCTGAAGTACTGTCGTCTTCTGGAAACCATGTGGGTATGCTCCTGCATGTAGCCCAGCTTTTGCTTTCTTAATTAGATGTGGCTTGATGTTGTGTGGAGTTTGGGGGTGCAGGTTTAAGAGTTTGATCTAAAGAAAATACTTGTGGTGTCAGGAGAATGCTTTAAAGCTCCAGTTGTGATTGAAACCTGGAGCCTCCTCAGTCTGAGCCTGAGGGCCTTCATGCAGGATGTTTCTCCACCTAAATGTGTCCTCATCCTTGGCTGGAGGAAGGTGTAGTGTCTCCTGGTCCTGTCACACACAGCAGTGCACAGAGTGGAGGGGTTTCTTCTTCAGGGGGACTTTGGAAACCTGAGTCTAGGAAGTTGCAGACAATATGAAGAAATCCAACTGCATGCCTAAGATAAATGTGTTAGCATAGACATTGAGAGTGCTGGGGCTCTCAATAAAACCTGTGGAGACCAATGCATACTTTGATACACATTTCTCTGAGCTGGGCACTGCTTTCATTACCTCTCATTACACCGGGAAGACTGGAAGCATGGTTATTGTGGAGTGGCTACACTGATCAGGTGCAGGGAGCCAGTGGCCACATTAGCCCCTGACTCCAAACTTCACTGTCATGGCTTCCTCTTCCTCACTGCTGCTCTGTGACTGCCTCATTCTCCAGACCCTCTTGCCCTTCCTCATGCCTGATCCTCTGTATGGAAGTCAGAGATGGGTTGTTCAACAAGACACCCTGATGCTTTCACCTTGCCTGACTTGCATCATTTGGTCCAATGGTCCTGGTCTACCATGAGGCAGCAGTGCTGCACCTTGGATTGTTTTTGTGGTAGGAAGTTTGGCAGGTCCCAAACTTTGATTATAGCCACGTGTTTGGATATGGGAGGGGACAGTACGAGGAGCTAAAGCACAGAAGTGTGCATGAATGTGCAAGACTCTTGATTCTTATTGCCAACCTATAACCCAATATCTGACACCAGTCTTTTCCACTGGAGTAAGTGGGCGTGCCTGACCTTGGTTGTGGTGTGAAGCCCAGTCACCTTGTCCTTGTGGGAAGAGTGGGATGAGGGTGTGGTCATTGGGGCTGGTGGGTCAGAGCACCCCATGTCTTCACTATCATGGCTGGATGTGGTTGCTGCTACACTGTGCTTAGAGCAGCTTGACTGGTTTTATATTTGCCAGGCTTGAGCTGTAGTCACTGGGGTCTCACATAAGGATGAGAGACTGTGTGAAATAGAAAAACCCCACCTTTATCTGTGACTGGAAGTCCCATCTCTGTGCCAAGGGAGCTATGGCTGATGGGGCTTGTAACAGCTTGGGAATTTTCTTTCCTCTCCTGGGTGGGCACCCAGCCGTGTCTGATGAGGCTGCTCGTTTAGCTTTTAGGTTTATATCTGAACACAACCACCTCTGGGGAGCCAAATTTATCTTCCTTAGGGGAGGAAGATAACCTTCCTGGGGGAGGTTGGTGGCTGTCCCCATGGGCAGGGGGCGGTAGCAGACCTCGATACCCTGTGCAGAGGAGCTGTGTTGCCCCATGCCAGCTGGCTCCCACTGCACTGACACAGTCAGCCCATTAAATATGTATAAGGAGGAGAAAGCACGTTCCCTTGCTTTTTGTAAATAATTGCTGTGCTGTGAGGAACGAGTGTTTAGTGTAAATACTGCGGGGGAATAAACAAATGACGATGATTTGTGATCAGGATAACCCTGCCCTTGTCCCGCAACAGCCCAACGAGATGGGGTAGCTGAGGGGCTCCCACTCGTCAGGTCTTGGGGGAAGATGGGGCAAGAGGACCTCCCTTGGGTGGAGGTGGAGGATTTAGTGGCTGACTTGGTGACGTGCAAGGAAGCTCTTTCTGCTGGGGCGCAGCTGGAGTAGCAGGCACTGACATTTGCTAGTCAGAGTTAAACAAAGACCCCTGTATCGGCTTTATTAGCAAGGCAGTGCCAGAGACACTGGTGGATGTGTCCTGCCTCTGCCCTCCTCTGGTTCCTCTCCATCTCCCTGTGCTTCAGGCAATGCCTTTCCCGAGGAGGCATTTGGAGAGACTTGTGTTTAAAATGCTTTGTGTGGGGAGTCAGCTCAGGGATGTAAACAGTGCATGGCTTTTGCTCAGAGAAAGTACAGAGCTGCCACTGGCAGCATTTTTCCATTAAGGCAAGGGCTGGAAACCTCCTGGCATGGAAGGCTGTGCTGCTGGGCAGCTGTAGCTGTGGGAGAAAAGGCTCTCTGTGGAGCACTCCCACTGTAAAAAATACATAGAATAAAATACGGCAAGACAAGGGAAGCAGTGCAGTGGTTTCCCTGAGGTGTTTTATAATTGTGCAGTTTCTGTTCCACACAGCACTTGAGTGGGGTTTGCTGATGAAGAATGGACATTCACTTCTTCTCTTCATGTGAGCATAGTTTTGGAGGTCTCAGTCATATATAGTTGTCTGTGTACTGGTTGGATGGTCTTTTTGTGAACTGCAGCTGTGCTTGAGATTGTAAATCTGTTAATTGTTGGTTTAATTTGTATTGCTATCAATATAAACTATCACATACCTGTTTTGCTTGTATATTTATTCAATGCCTTTAAATTAAGGGACCTTGGACCTGGTGACTCCAGAACTCCCCTGCAACGTCCTATCCTGCCCCATCTCTCCTTCTTCTTGCAATGAACCTGATAGACCAGTAAAGTGCAATTCTCTCTTTCCTTCTTACTTTCAGACCCAGACTGGGCATCCCACAGCCTAGGGATCTTCATCTGCTTGAATTGTTCAGGAATCCATCGCAATATTCCTCAAGTCAGCAAGGTGAAGTCGGTCCGTCTGGATGACTGGGATGATGCTCAAGTGGAGGTATGTGCATCTGAGACTTGAAGTACCAATGAGTTTGGGTTGCTGTGTTTTGCCAGCAAAGCTGTAAAGCAGAGTCCTTTCTAAAGATGCCACAGCAAATGGGACTTCAGGAGACATGCCTAGACAGTTCCTGAATGTGGGAGTGAGGCCCATGATGCTGACTGAAAAATGGAATAGCCGTTTCAAAAAGAAGTTGTGAGTTTCCCTCACTCCTATAAAAATGTCAGTGAAATAAAGCATGTAGAAATTACTAATTTTAAATGAATTGTATTCTGCTTCTTACATTACCTTTAACCTAGACTAGATGGTAGACTAGACCTCTACTTTACCACCCCTGCCCAGCTCAGCTATTTCTGCCTTTGTTCCACTTAGTGTTAAAGACTCTTGCTCGTATCTTGAAGAACTGAACCCTCACAGTATAAATTCTCTGCATTTATGCCACACACCTGCCTAGATTTGGGTGATGTTGCTAAAGGCAAGCCTACCTAGGAAACCTCTCTGCTTTGAGTATTAGTGTCTTTAAAGTCATGAAGAATGCTACCAGTCATTGATCTTTATCATGCATGTTTTAGATCTGAGGTTTTTCTGAAAGCCACAGCTCATGGAGTCATGTGTTGTAAGAGAAAAATAGGACTTTGTGTTGCATGGGTTTTCCCTTCCCTGATTTTTTTGAGAATAGATTGAATATGTAAATTTAAGAAACTCAAAAACATGGAAATAAAAAAAAATGCTTAGGGTTAAAAAAAAAAAAAAGGTAAAACTTAGTTGCTTGTTACGCATGTCTGCTTGGCATTTGATACAAGGCAAAACGTATTTAGCATGGCTGCCTGGAAAAGAATGGGGTTTTTACACTTACAAAGTGACTTTCATTAAATAAAATTTGTTAAAAGGAAAATATGTGGGTTTGTTTCTAGAGTTCTCAACTAGCCATTCATATATGAGATCAGAAGGAAAGGAGGGTTGTCAGGGTAGACAGAATTTTTATTTATTTAATACTTCAAGCTCTTTCCTGAGGTTGCTGGCATGGCTTTGCAAAAATAAAATTATCCTTTTGGAACAAGTGATGTGATCCACAGAAAAGAGCGTATTGTTGGAGACTATTACCTTCCTGGAGCTGTAACACATGGAGAATTAGGTTTTGCCCTCTGTTACCTCATTTTTGTGCTGGATTCCCTGGGAGCCATCTCATTTCCATGCATGCAAGTGGGAAATGCCACTGGATGCTGCCTCCTGGTCCCATGGGGACCTGCTGGGATTGCACATATGTGTCTGGGACACAGAAAGGTGCCCAGAGTTGTATTAAGCTGGGGAAGCCCTGGCAATACTAATCAGGATTAATTTCAGAGCTCTGGCTTGCAGTCAGTCTTTATAGCATTCCTTCTGTGCCCAGTCCTGGGGAAGCCTCTCAGCAAGTGAACAGAGGCCCCATCCAAATAAAATTATTTTTCTGTAGAAGCAAAAGAGGACAAAGGAAAATACCATTAACATTTTTTAATTCTTTCCTTTTTTCTCTTTTTACAGTTTATGTCCTCGAATGGAAACAATGTAGCAAAGGCAAAATATGAATCTAAAATGCCACCGTTTTATTACAAGCCAACGTTTCTTGATTGTCAGTAAGTAAATACCTTTGCTGGTAAACAGCATTTATTTGTTTGTGCAGCTGTAGCCTCTGTAATATTTAGTTGTAGCTTGATACTTCTTTTTTTTTAAAGCCACAAAGGAGATGTCATTTCTAAAAGGCCCTGAAAATCTTTGTTCTTCTGCACGCATATGGTAGAGTTTATACTACATGTGGGATCTTATTTAATAAGTACAGTTGAGATGATGCAAGGAAGTCAAGACTTGGTCTGTTCCCCAGACTCTTCCAAGTTTCTAAAGCTAGAAAAATGCCAATTTCTACCCATTGATTTCCTCTGCCTTTTCAAATAACCCTTTTGCATCGGAACAGAGCTTGCTTATCTGCTGTATGAGATGCTACGTTACTGTAATGCAAAAATGCTGGGGTTTTGTGCCTGGGTGATGTGTTTTCTTATTTGACAGGCAAAAAAAAAAAAGAAATCTCTTCCATGAAGACAGGTAAAAAGGAATTGTCTCCCATACAGTATAGAGTAAATATCCCTAGAAAGCTGGGGTAGACTTTGTAGACCAAGAGGGCTGAGCGGCCAGAATGTGTTGTACCATCCAGGGAGCAAGAAGATTCGCTGAAACTGGGTTTTAGGGCCCAGTCTTGCAGACTACGCAGTGAGGTTTGTATCTTTATGAAATGGTAGAGCCTGTCTGGAAGCGGGGCAAGTCTCTGCAGCTTGGGGCATCCCGAGATCTATGTGCAAATCGCACCCAACTCCCCTTGCACGGGTCGGGCCGAGAGGCAGCAAGAGCTCGTCCTGCGGCTCAGGTAGCTTAGCGACCACAAGTGTTTTCATTCCTTCTGCTGTTGAGCTGACAGAAAAGTCTGTTGCTGGTTCTGTGCTCGGTTGATTTGGCTTCCTTTGATAACGCCACTCAAGTCTTTGCCACGATGCTGTTTTCCTTCCTCCACCCTGCAGTGCCGTGGCGCTCTGGGGAGCTTTGCCGAGCTCTGGCTGAGCTCCAGCCACAGCCCCGGCAGAGCCGACTGCGGGCAGAGGGACCAGCTGGCTCTGGGCCGGCCACTCTGTCTGCAGCCCTTCCCCACGCACGACCGAGATGCCTTGCTGGGCTTATAACCTGTGAGAGACAAGCACAGGAGGGCTAAAGGGTTGTTTTGGTTATGTTTGTTTTTTTTGGTATCGATTGATTGGTCGATTGACTGGGAGGATGAGGCAAAGCTAATCATCCTGCAAACAGCTGGAAGACCCAGTTTCTGGTCCTTTTGTGCTCCCAACTTGTGCCTGTTTTGCACTGGGACGATTTTCAACCCGGATACACTGATTTCTGAGCTGAGCCTGGAGCTCTGCTCATGTAAGTGTTCTCCAGACTGGTACTGCTGGGTCTCTGCAGTAGCAGCAGGGTGCATTGGGATAGAAATGACCTCTTGCAGTAGCAGAGCTCCTTCTGACACTGCTGCAGTATAAGCAGCTGTGGGTACGTTGCCTGTTGGGAATGTTTCGAGGATGGTGTGCCAGGTTGTATTTTTATTTCTCTAGTTAGAGGTTCTCTGTGCCTTTCAACAGATACATGCTAAACAAGATCAGGGGAGTGCTGCTTTTTAAAGGGGTATATATTTAGCTTTCTCCCCGCCTCGCTGCAGTCCAGTCACTGCAACAGCATAAGCTGTTCCCTGCTCGCAGCCCTGGGTAGCATGGTGATGGATGACACCTCCATGCAGTGCTGGCACTGCGCCGTTGTGTGCCGACCCACGTTCTGCAGCATGGAGAGGTTTTTGATGCTTCTCATTACAACAACCCATGCTGGCCAGTTGCAGTGGCTGGCCAGGCTTTGTGGGAACTGCCCTCAGACTCAGCACAGCAGGATACTAACATGCAAGCCGTAATAAGGACAGGCTGTTTGTTCATTTGGAGCTTCTTAATTTTATAATGCTGCTTCTGGAATCCCTCTACTTTGGTTGCTTGAACAATTGCAAAGTTCAAAGCAATAGGGGAGGGAAAGTGCTGCAGCACCAGCGTGGCCTTTTTTTCTTCTTGCCTACAATGTTCTGTTTGACTCTTTGCCTGCTGCATCTCGCTTCTGCATCCTCCAGAAACCCTGTTGTGGCTTCCTGGCTCTGTCATACACTTGGTGAAGATTAGAGAAGTTGGAGGGGTGGTCTGAAAATGCCCAGGGAAAATTTGTCAGCTGTGTATAGGCAAAAATACCCCACTCAATCAAAGAAAAAAATATTTAAAATCCCCTTGCCCTCTCCTCTTATTTTCTGTCTGGCAGCAACTTGGCCCACGCATCGGGAGCAGAGTAGCCAACTTCTGTACCACTGGGGAATCCCTGAGGCTGAAATTAATCCCAGACTCTGTGATGTTCCTACACCACTTCGGGCCGCAACATTGGCCCAAAGAGCTGTGAGTGAGGAACTTAAACCACAAAACCCCTCTCTGGATGATCATGAGTGGTCACAGGCCAGCTTTGTACACCACATCAGCAGACAGAGAGCTGCAAACCAGCCTTTTCTGGGACAGATAGACTGTAAGCACAGGCTTGAGTTTTGAATCATGAGTGAGCAACAGGGGTAGCATCGTTTTTGAGTAAAAGCAAAGGAGAAAGGCTTTGTCCTGTCACATGCTTGGCTGAAAGCTGATGGAAGAAGGTGGAGACAAGCTCTTACTGGGATTTTGCAGTACTGGAAGTACATCCATGCTCCTGCCCAATACCTGATGGCAGTTTTTGTTGCTTTTTATCTTCATTTGGGGACACAGAGTATCATCCTGCAGAAGTGCCTGTGAGCTGCAGTGCATTGCTCCACTTCTCTCCCCATGCTTGGACAAGTGGGAGCTACATCTGCTCCTCTACACAGAACACTTAAATGTACTGACTGCCAGTACATTTGAGTACCTTGGTAGGGAAAATGGGGCAGAATGAAATGGCATGAATTGTACTGGGTGATTGTCTTATCTGGAATGAGATGAGCCATCATTCAGAGAGAGGATATATCCCAGGAAGGCTCACATAATGAGAAGTCATCTATATAGTCATCTGAAAAGCAGTTATTAGCAGAAGTGGCTCGTTGTATTACGATACGATTAAAATGTGCAGAGAGAAAATTGCCTAGTAAATACCTGGATTATTTTTTTTTTTCCTTTATCATTTATAATTTGGCTCATTTGGTAGAGGAGCTGCCAAGCCTGTCACATCAGTCTGGTGTTTGAAAGTCAGTCTGGCCCGCTCTCCTTCCATGCATGGAGCGTAAGGATGGTCAAGGATGCAAACTTCTCACCTGGTCTCCTCTTCCTCTGTCACCTCCTTTTGTTGGTACTTTATCTATAAACTTCTTTAATGGTTAATGTCCAGAGGTGTAAAGTTGAATGTCTTGCTCAGGCTCCTACTTATTGAGAAGGGTCTTCAGATTTTGTATCCCTTATGTCTCAGGTACAAAGCTCCAGGTGCTGCAGTGTAGCCTCTTGGAGTGTCTGTGCATCAGTTGCCAAGTGGCAGAGCTTCTTGTGGTGTCTGAAACTGGGCACTCAGCCTTGGGAAGTCTCTGCCTCAGCAACGCTCCGCTGTCAGCCAAGTGCCTGAGATCTGCCTGCTCCTTTAGTCCCAACTGGCCAAAGGGTCTTCTCTGGTTGTCATGCATTTTTGTTTTGTTGTTAGCCTGTAAGCTTGCTAATTCATATAGATTTCTTTAATTTCCAAAGGAAATTGCTACAAGGTCAAAATAGTACTGACACAGGCTGTTTCCTACATGTTTTTAATCTGTGTTTAACCATTCTGAAAAATAGCATTATGGTGAACTGGACTGTGCATGTAAAACAACCAAACAAAAAAGGAGCCTGATAGTGTTTTAATTGAGCATGTTATGATTTTGCATACTTGAATTTGGCTTTAACATCTTCAAATCCACAATGCAAGATTTTTATTCTTTAATAGCCAAAACCCCTATCTTTTTGCTCTCCTCCAGAAGATTGCTATTGCCCACTCGTCTTGGGGCAGGGGTCGATGGCACATCATTCCTGGGGCTCTGCAAGCCAGGGTGATGCACAGAGTGCCTGGAAGAAACCCCACAGCTCTCTCATACCTCCAAAAAGCCATTTAAAAGTGAGTCCTCACAGCGAGGACTTAGCAGATAGGAAAAGATGTGGAGGCAGAGTGTGAAGCTAGACAGGCTTTTAGTCCACACTGCAGTGGCTCTCCTCGCAGTCTGAGCAAAAATTTGGACTTGGACTTAAAATTTCATTAAAACAGTTGTTTGACAGAAACTTGGCATAGCTGTGTCCACAGAGCTGCCTGTGGAAAGCAGATTGTTTTTTGCTGGAAAAACCTCTGACAAATTTCAGAAGATACAAATTTGGGTTTTGAAAATGGTTTTCCTGGATGACACTCATTTCTTTTGTCTTCGTTGGACTTGATGGTGGCTCACAAAGATGCAATCAAAGGGTGGTAGTGAATGTTATTTGATGTCATTTTGGCCACTTTCACCTCTGGCTGGGGCTTCTTGTCTGTCACATGTCACCAAAAAGCCACAGGAGTCATGCAGCATCTGTGATGTGTGCACCATGGTGCAGCCTAGAAAAGCCAGCCCAGCTTGAGGGACTTGGGTACATAACAATAAATCAGTGACTATAAATGTAGCTGGCTAGAACTCTTCCCAGAGCACAGTGAAGCTATGCAGCCACAGAGTGATATCAAACAGCTTGAACAGTTTTTCCTGTGGTGTTTTTTTTTTTCTGTAAGCAAAAGGCTTTGAGTATGTGGGACCAAGATAAAACTGCTCCACTGGCTTCTTCTGAAACCTTCCTTGCTGGCCCTTTGACAGAAAGCACTTGTTTGCTTGCCTGGCCACCCACATGAAAACAAGTACCTAAAATGAGATTTGGAGCTTTTGGTGTTGGCTGGGCTTTGTCAGTCTCTGAACCTGCTGCCTTCCCAGTGCAACCCAGTCCTATTCTATTCTGGAGACAAATTTTTCCTTATTTTGTCAGAAAAATGTTTTTTTCTCTAGGATGTTAATTTCTTTCCTTTCTTTCTCTTTTCTTCTTCCTCTCTCTCCTTTCTTCTCTCTCTTCCTCTTCTTTTTTTTCTTTCCTTCCCTCCCTCCCTTTTTCTTTTTTTTCCTTTTTTTTTTTTTTTTTTTTTTTTTTTTTTTTTTTCTTTTTTTTTTTTTTTTTCT
>WUAM01000383.1:15483178-15495166 GCA_024336885.1 Actenoides hombroni | reverse complement strand
CTTTTTTTTTTCCTCTTCTTTTTTTTTTTTTTTCTTTTAAGTTTTTATCTTGGTAATTACAAAGACCTTTCTGTTCTAATTGCAAAAAAACTACATATTCCCTGTTACCAGCAGCCTGCCAGACTTTAGGTGGGCTGTTAGAGCTTTTGCAGTGGATCCTGAAAGCTGCACATCTCCACAGTTGAGGAATAATGCACTTAAATTTTCCTAAAAAAACACAAATGGTGTATTTGCTTCATTATTCCGTCACCAGAAATGCAACAAAATACCAGGAAGCTGTTGCTACAGTCCTTTCTGTTCACAGGACTTCTGTCAAAGTCAAAGTGGGGGTTTGGATGGAGGGTCCTGTATTCGCCGTGTGATGTCCACTCCAGGTTATTTACATACATATTCACCTCAGGAAAAATAGATTTCAACTAAAGCACACCAACAGGTGTTTGAAAGGCCTCTGAAGGCATACTTAAATGAAACAGGGGTCAGGTCTGAGAGGGATCTGCCCTCCAATTGCTCTCAGATCCCATAGATATTGGGACAAATTCCTGCTTCTGTTTAAGTTCACCCAAACTGTGCTGGTGAAATGAGGGTTTAATGCCAGACTCAGAAGCAGCCTTTTATGGCAGGTTTGCCTCCAGTCCATAAGAGTGAGCATGGTCAAGTCGCTGCTCGGCTTCCTTTTTGCATTAAAGGGTGATGCTGGACACCTCATCATCCTTGCTGGGTTTTTGTTTCAGTTTCTTTTGCTGGAGTTGTTCTGCTTTCTATAAATACTGGAGCAGAGGCTGCAGCTACTGACCTTGCACTGAGTTGCCCTAACTGTGGACTGCTCTTGGTGTATCTTGTTTTTTGGCAATTATTGCTGAAGAGCCTGGCTTTGTGATGATGAGGAAAGGGGAAGAACATGTGAGCTGTCTGGAAATGCTTGCTGTGAGCTGGGAAAGTGGCATGGCTGGAGTCCTGTCTGCTGTGGGAATTGCCATTGGAGCTACTCGTGTTCTGGCCTAAATGTTGGGAGTGGTTACCAAGAGCATTTTGCAGCTTCTCAGGATACTCTTTTTGGTGAGGTGCCTCATGGCTGCCCAGTTTGCACAAAAGCAGTGGAGATATTGAACCACTGCTGTTAACGGTGTCATGGGAAATAAGCAGCATTCTCCAAGGCTGGAGACCAGCAGAGTGTATCTGTTGTATCATTTGCATTATACAGCAAGAGTGTTTTCCCACTGTTACACATGAATCTTAATTTATACTGTATTTAAACATTCACACTGAAAGGCTGACTTTCAGAGACTCAGATCAGCTGCAGCTCCTGCTGAATCCACTGAAGTCAGCTGGAGCTGAGGGTGATGTGAATTTGCTTCCTTCCAGTTAAATCCCTAATCATCTTGGTCAAAAGGTCCAAGTTTTGCAACTGTGATACCAAGTTGTCTACAGCAGCCGGGTTGGAAAAACTGCAAGAAGGGTAATAAATTTAAGTATCCATGTTCATTTTATGATTAAAATTTGGTAGCTTTGTTGATGAGCAGCAGAAGTATAGAAACAGGCAATTAAGTGCTACTTTTTGGGTTATCAGTATTCTACATTTGCAGGCTATTGTGTTGGGGATATCAGATCCAGAAAGAGCATCCTGCTCATCCCTTTGCACACTTCCACAAAACACATGTGAGCCTCCTGAGATGAGCTGAAGATGGGTTGTGCTCGAACCAGAGTGTAGCACAGGGTGACAACAGAAGGGAGATGGGTGTTCATCTTCAGAGTTCACAGTCAAACTTGCAGATGTGTGTGTAAAAACTAAAGATCAATCATGAAAACAGGAACAGAAGGGGGAAAGGCAGAGTTGGTGCATTATTTCTATTACAGCAGAAGCTCACAGTTGAGTTTTGGATGCAGGGAGACTATGGTGTTCCCTGAGCCTTGTGGGAGAAGTCTGGTGCCCCAACCAAGGAGATGAAACAATGGGTGGGACAAAATATATGTAATTATTTCTTCCTTTAATGCCAGGCAACTGATTACAGTCACAGTTCTTGTGGAATAGTGTCTTTGCAGATTTAATGAATGTGTTTGCTGTACCTGCAGATGAATTTTCATAAGCAATGTTAGTACACTTATCTTCTTTGAGTATTTCTGGAATGTGTGTACTGAAAAGATAGCATTACCTTTGCATAGTCAGCAAAAAAAAGAAAAGATAATTAAGCCTATCGACAGTTTCATTGGCAAAGAAGTTGATGTGTTGAAGTGTGATGGGTTTTTCAGAGTGCACCCAGTGCTGGGGATCTTTTACTGTCATCAGTGTAGGCCACTTCGAAGTGTCTGCTGCGAAGCCGGGATGACACATGCCTTTATTTCTGTGTGTGATTTTTTTGCCTGCTTGAGCTATTTAAGCTTCTAGGGCAATTAAGAACTAAGTGCAGTTAAAAATGGTTTGAAGCAATTTCTAGCAGATTCTAGATCTAAACTATTTCATTAGTTCCAGCACTCTGGCTAAAAGAAAGTAGCAAAAAAAAAAAAAAAAAAAGTATTTATAATCTTTGGGGTATTTTTTCCTTTTTGGAAGTTAAGGTCTTGGTGTATAAATTATTGGTATCATTTTCAGTAAGAAAAGTAAAGGACTTTAATAGGGATGTTTCCTGTCATGTATCATGGATTTCTTTCTTTATTAGATTTAGCAGTATAAGCTATGAGATTGGAAGAGCTGTGCCAGGTGGCTTCCCACCACCCTCTCGTGTTTGGGTCCTGTGTTCCACAGGGCTCAGCCCTCATATCCTTACCCACACATGTAACCCTGGTCTTTCTGAGGCTTTTTCACTTTTCACACCTCAGTTCCTTTTAAGAGGTTGTCTGGGGCCTGGGATATGACTGTCCTGTGTCTCTTTCATTTTGAAGAGCTCACTCCTCACTTAATTCCTGTTGCTCCTGCAGCAAGCTCCACGTTCATTGAATCACAAGCATCACCCATCCTTGGGCTGGACTTCCCCTCGTTGTTACAAGTATAATTTTAACCTGACACATCACAGTTTTTTCTGAATAGCTGTCCACGTGTGACAAGGAGGCACTGTCTCTGCAGCTTTGGCTACCAAAAGGCCATCGTGTCCATGCATCACACAAGGCACACACAATTTCTGCTTCCCAGCTTTGGGTCAAAGATTTTTCTTTTGTGTGCAGTTAGTTGTTTGGATTATTTATTTTTTTTTTCCATTTACTGATCCCATTTACTGAAGAGTATAGTCTGAGGAAATTAGGTTTAAAATCTTTCTTATACTGAGGGAATTTTCTACAGAGGCTGATTGGATGGGAGGGAACAGGCTATTCCACTAAAATCTGTAAATTTTATTAAATAAGTTTCCAATAAAATTGGATGTACCAGGAAACAATTTATTACTGTTTGACAGTAAACAGAAGAAACCCTTGACTCCAGACTGTACAATGCAATTTTTGGATCACTTTTAAATCACACTTGTATTTTGACTAAGAATTAATGATTCTGGATTCTTCCTTTTTGTATCTTGGACCATGTTTCCTTTTCTCTCTACTTTTGTTTTCCAGACTGCTGCGGGAACAGTGGATCAGAGCCAAATACGAGCGAAAAGAGTTCATTCACAGCGAGAAGCAGGAGCCTTATTCTGCAGGTAGTGAAGGACACTTTTGGCAGATAAGATTTTGATATCCAGCACCTTCCTTTTTTTTTCTGGCTTATATTGATTATCGTTCATATGTCACCAAGTAGGATAAGAAAGTGTGCTCTTTTGGGAAAGATCCCTCCTGGCATTCCCTGTACTTGATTGTGAATACTGGGAATTTTAATGCCTGATAGAAATAGATGATGATTTATCAAGAGTCTTCCTGTTAAATTCTATGGGTTGTTCACCAACAGCAAGTCAGATAAAGGACCAGTGAGTTAGTTTCTGGTAGCAGGAGGCATGAAGCTGGATTGAAATGCAGATTTTTGTCTCCTCAAGGTGACTTTTGTGTTGGAGAGGTGAAGTAGGATCATTAGCATAGCTTGGTTAATGGTAGGTAAGTGTGCCAGGTCTCCCACTCTTCCCAAATCTCTGTTACCGTCTTTCCACAATACTTTAAGTGTTGTCAGTGGGACCTGATCTCCCTATAGCATAATAAATGCACAGTGCTTTGCAATTGCAAAAGTCCAGCACGTGTGACAGAGCTCGTCTCGGTGCTCCCAGCACGACGGACAAAATGACAGTGGCCTTGCAAATGGGTGGCTTAGTGGAGCAATGGATTGGGTGATTTTCTTGCAGAAGGGCAGGATTTGAAGGGGACACTCAGGGCTCAACCTTGTTCATTGTGTGGCTGTACCAGCATAAGGACTGGCATGAAAGTGCATGAAATTAGCTGGGTATTTCTTTGCCAAACGTAAGTAGCATTTAATTTATTCTGCGTATTATGTATTTGACACCAGTTCTGTGCTTGGATGACTCTGGGATAATTTTATTAGCAAAGAGCATGTTACAGATGAAAGGTTAGAATATTATTTTCATGCTGCTTTTCAGGACTAATAATAGGCAGGTAGCTCCAACAGTTTGCTGTTATTAAAACCACAATTAAAATCTTATCTCGTATATTCTCGATTTATGTTTAGAGCATCTCTGCTCTGCTATTTTGTATACGAGGCATGCACATCGTGTGCGTGGGGTATCCATATTCATATATAGTACATTGTGCACATTTTTATTTTAGATTTTCAAAGCAGTCTGCTAGAGTTGGACATGTTCTATTAACAATAAATAGTTTGATTTCTGAGATAACTTTGGAATATATCTGTTAATGTGTGTGTAACGTTCATCCAGGAATAATGTTTCCAATTTATACTGTGCAACTTCTAGATAAAACAGCTCAGATTCAACTAGGTACATCAGGGAAATGCATAATTTTAAGCACATGATTAGTCCTTTTGACTCCAAGTAAAGTGTGTACCTGGTTAAAGTGAAGTAGGTGCTTCAGTGCTGTGTGGGAAGAAGGGCAGCGTATTCTAAGCTTGCTGAAAAATATTACAGGAAGAGTTCAAACGGGAGTTTATTTTAGCAGCATATTTTGTAGGTGTTCTTCAATAATGTGACTGCATAATATTTAGCTGCATGGTGAAGCAATAGGGTTTTCTCCCTTCTCTTTGAAGTTCAAAAGCCATTAAATGCAGAATAGAAGAGAACAGAGTAGGCCATTTGAAATGCACAGTGCTCTCAAGAGGAGGAGGGCAAGGGAAGGCAAGCTAGTGGGCTTGTAGGTTGTGTTGAGTGCTTTTAGATTGTCTATAGTCTTTGAGAATTGTACCATCATTAAAATCTGGCATAGAAGCCATGCAAATGACCCGTGCAACCAGGACCTCGCTTGTTGATTCTTCTGGACAGTAAATTCAAAGGGGAGCCTTGACCAGGTGGTGCCTCCTTAGGAACACCAGGTTGGTGTTACAGCAAAACAAAGTTGGGACACACACACACACCAAACTTTCCACCACTAAACCATGTCCCTAACGGAAATGTTCCCATGTGTGTTGGGACAGTTCTTGCATGACTTGGGTGAAATGGGGATGTTCCATCACTGTGTCGTACGTAGTGTTGGACCACCAGTTCGTCCAGATGGTGTAAACCAGTACTGTCAAAGCTGGTCTGGACTGCGCTGTCCACGAGTCCTCTGACACAGGCTGGAGCTTGGTGCTTGCGAAAGAAGCTTGGCCACACCACGTGTCCTGGCTCTGCCCTTCTCGCTGCTTGCAGGGGACGATACAGCTTAGTGGTCACACCAGCAGCGTGGAGGATGCACCCTGCGTGGGGTGGACCTCCGTGCCTGATTATGCCAGGCTCAGCACGGCTGGGCACTGCGGGGGATCTGAGCCATTGCTTTCCTCTAGCAGTCTCCTGAACTGCCTGTGAACACACTGAGGTAGGACTGACACAAGGATGCCCTCCTGCCCACCCCATACCCAGTTTGTGTCTCACTTGGATGTGTGTATATCTCTCTTTATTTCTAATGCTGTCTTAGACCATTTTTTTCTTACCATTCTGAATTCCCTGGAGGGGTGTTAGATTACCAATTTCAAAGCATGAAACATTTTGTTGCTAATAGAGACGTCAGTATCCATTTTCACATGTTTGTTGGAAGATTTAATTCCATTTTCCAATCCCAGGGGCAATTTTGCATTCTGATATTTGTTCAATAATTGCGTTAAAAAAAAATAAGAAAATACCATTTTTGAATAGTTTTGACTAACATCCTTTTCCAGGCAGCCTGAAAAAACCCTGGTCAGAAATTCAGTGTCTTTCAGAAAATCCTTTGGGGAGAGACTGTCTGGAGCCTGTAGCTGCCAAGCAGAAGTTACCACAGCTGAACTGACAGACTTAGGAGAAATGAGTCTCAGGACAAGAGTTTCAGATGTGCAGGTCAGAGATGAGATAGTCATGCAGGGAAGCCTGGCAGGAGGACGCAACAAACTCTTCAGCTGCTGGTGAAGAGTATAAATAAGAGGCAGTGTGGGATGCAAAGGCAACAGCTACCCCAAACTCTCTTGCTAGCCCCTCAACTGAATGGAAGCATCGTGCCTTGTGAGATAGAGTGATATGGTGCAGCAGAACCAGAACTGGGAAACAAAGACACTCTACATGTGCAGAAATTCCTGGTGTGGGCAGTGCTGAGGATTAAAGCCAGCTCTCAGCCTCACCCCAAAGAGGAGCCCTGGCAGTAGATCTTCATTCAGTCCCAGTGTCAGATGTCTCCTCTCAGGGATTTGCTGTTAAATGTGTAGTCATAGCCACTTACCCTTGGTAGAAGATTGCAGTGGAAGTTCCTGTTAGCGAGTTTTTTATAGAGTTTCTTGCTCCCTCAGGAAGCTTTGGAACACAAGCCCATGTGATATTCACAGCTTTCAGCTCCTCTACCCCCAGTTAATTTGTCAAACTCTGAGGGTTTCGTCCCTCCAAATGAGCTGACATTAATGAGTATATTAGTGCCATTGATTTTAGTAACTTTGAGTTCAGATAGTGCAGGGAGATTAGTAAAACAGTGATTAAATGTTTTGGTGATCCACTATCAATTCTTAGATACACACTTTTATACATCTGAGCTCTTAATTCAGCTCTAGTATAAGAGCTTCATAATTTGTTTGCCCTAGCCAGACTTTAAGAAGCAAAACATTATTTACACCCCAGCAATCCCAATTAACACCATGATCCGCATCCCTTCCTCTAGCGATACGTTTGTTGCACAACAGCACAGAATAATGCCATTTTTAAGACTCTCACATTAATGTGTTTCAGATTGGCTTTATCCCTTATCATAAATGAACTGTCTAAATTACTGTCAGTCTCCAGCTAATTATACCTTTTAATGGAGTTTAATGGGTCACGGGTGCTGAATCCTCCTAGAAATGGAGGATGGTGGTAATTGCCATCAAAGTCTGGATTTGGATCTCAAAGCAATTGGAGGGTGTGATAACAATTTTTTAAAAGCTTGAACGTTTCCCCCACTGTTGATAGGCAGAAGTTACAGCAATGCTTCCCAAAAGTCCTGCTCAAAGTTACTTTGTTTGGATGCTTTTGATTCTCCTTAATCACATCGATTTACTTTAACCAAGTGGAGGTTACCATGTGGAGGACACGAAAGGGACCAGGATTTGCAGGTTTGGAGCACTGTAATACTGTAAACTAATCAAGGTGCAGCTGCTCTAATGCATCTCAGGCCACAGACGAGAGAATGGGACATTCATGTGGCCAAGAGAGAGCAAAAGGGAGTCGTTTGCTTCTGCTAACTTGGCTTTGGCTCCTGATGGACCTATCTTGTTACCACTGGGGTGCCAGGAGGAGTCAATGTCCCGGGATGAGCTGAAGCCCAGCCTGGGAGGAGTTGTGGGCAGGCATGACACATTTGTGTCTTTGCTTTAACATTAATAAATGAGTGGGAGAGCTCTTAACACCAGGCATTTAATCTCTTAATGCTTGTCAGGAAAAATGGCTTAACTTCACTCTTAGGACCATGAAATCACCTATCCATGGGATGGATGTGTCTGGTGCAATCAGAGAGGGCTGATGAGTATCTCCAGCAACAGAGAGAGATGCTGGGCTATGCAAAAGCAGGTGCCACCATTTCCTTGAAAGCATTACCTGAGATAGTTCAGCAATGAGATATATACTCTTAGACCAGGGTATAGGTGCTTTCCAATACAAGGTGCTTTCCAGCAAGCCACGGGGCAAAGGGCAAGCAAACTGGGCACAAGCAACAGCATCACCAAGTGCAGCTTTCTGCAACTTAGCTTCAAATGCTGCCATTTTGTGTTTCCTATAAGTAGACCAGTAAATCCTCTTCTGTTAATTTATCAGATGGTGGAAGAGCAGTCAGGAAAAGGAGAAGATTCATAGTAGGGCACTGCCGATAAAAAGTGCTGCTACCAGCTCTGCACACTGGTATGATTCCCTTGCAGTAGGACTGGATAACAGCAGTTTTCCCTCGCTCATGGCAGATGCTATTGCTTATCTTTCATGTTGAGACATTTGGTTTGCAAAGGCATTCAGGACAGGAATGCATCATTTGCGAGGGAGAAGGTTAATAAATGCCAACAAGCATCACTGCTTTCCTTCTTTAGTCATGGGAGGTTAGAGCTCCTCGTCTGATGTAAGTTGTCATAAGTCCCATAAAAATGGTGGAGGAATTCAGATTGACACCAGCTGAAGATTTAAACCCTGTCCTTTGGGGTGAAAGTTGTTAGGAGTCTTTGATTATTCAATTGGATGAGGCAGCCTGTGGGACTGCAGAATAAGATAATGTGGTGTTACTGCAACCTTAGATAGCTCGAGACCTTCCGAGAAAGCTGGAAGATACAGGCAAGATTTTGGGCATTTTAGCTCAGTTAAAGATGATGGAGGGCTTTAGCCTCTGTTGGCTTGTATTCCTGGATTTATAGCACTATGGACTAGATCTTGCTGTCATTATTCAGGTGAGCTTTAGGTTCACCCAGGTAGTGACAAAGGGCAGTGTTTTTCTGAAGGTGCCTAATTGCTTGTACTGCCTTCTGTCAACACCCTAAAGATTAATTGGCTTATATGTTATTTTGTATTTGTCTGCAAATACGATGGCAAAATAAATTATGAGAAATGAAAGAATACCCTAAAATAGTAAAATCTTTCCATTCCATGTGGCTCTTGCATAATTTGGGCAGCAGTTTGAATTAATTTTCCCCTGCACTTGCACAGTTGGACGGAGCTCTGTCTGCAAAGCACTAGAGAAGACGCACGGGACATAAACATGTTCTTTCTCAGTGTGAGAAAGATACCCTTATTAGTTCAATCTGACCTGTGGTGACGTAATGCAGTTTATTTTGGGCCTGATCAGACAAAGTGGTGAGCAGTGTTGCAGTTAAAAACTCAATTATTTTAACTGACAGCACTCATCCTCGGCTCTCTCTTACCCCATTTCAGCTAGCTAGTGGGAAGCTATGAGTGTCAGAGACACCAGCTCCACTGAGTGGTTTTTTCACAACCTCAGAAGCAAAACTCTTCTCTCTTGCTGCACACGCTGCTGAATTACAGGGCTGAGCAGCTCCCGGAGAACAAACCAATGCTAATGACAACCTAAAAGGGCACAGGTTTTATTGCACATCAGACAGCCCATAGCACAGGGACGGAGTCTGCCAGGCAACAAGAGCAAAGAAATAAAGTGTTGGCTTGAGGGCTCCTCGTAACATTTGCTAAGCCCTTAATGCATATGGTCTTTAAGGAGATGCTCACACAGAAGGGAGTCCGAAGCCATTTGTGAACCGTCCCCTTTGCTTTGCAAGCACATGCAGTAAAACCCATTGATGGACATGGCATGGCAGGGAGGAGGTGCAGTTGCATGGTATTGGTGGCATGATGGGTGTCTGGGGGCAGGTGATGTCTGCTGAGCTGTGGTTGTTTGAAAACAGCGGATGAGAGTGCAGGGAGAAGGAAGGGGATGGGAAACCACAGGGTCGCAGCCGCTCAGAACTGCAGCAAAGGGAGGGTAGTTGGGAAATACCTCCACAAAGCACCTTTTGTCCTTTTTCATCAGAAAATTTTGCAGGAAATGGCCAATTTCAGTGAATTCACAACTTCAAAATGCAATGAGAGAATTAACAAACTTATTATTTACCTACTTTTCATTTGGGGATCATGGCTGTATGCCTTAGGAAGAATAGGACTGTCAACATATTTGGCATTACAGTTGTTAAGAGTCTGTGGAGTGATAACCAGTTAAGTGCCATGCTTTGGGGTTAGCAGAGTCTGCTGTGTTTCTGGTGTGGGGCTGCATCCCCTGAACCTGTGAGAAGAGGGAGGTCCTTGCTGAGCCCACAGGCTCAGGGCATCTTCTGTGCAGTCAGCAAGATTTTTATGCTGTAAACTGCTGGGGATAAAGGAGCAAAAAAGATGCTGCTCAAGGGAGAGGCATTTTCTCCAGCATCCTTTCACATACACATACTTACCTGTGCCAATAAATCACTGCCCTGCAATACAGCCTTCTCGGGCTTGGCTGCATCTCCCTTGCAGGTAAGGATGGTTGAAGTGAAAGAAAAATTGATGCTAGTGAAAGGGCTTAAAGAAAGAGCCATCTGCAAAGTCTAGGTTCAGGGCACTGTAGTGGTATCAAGGTTGTGGCAGCAGATTGTTCCCAGATTTGATCTTCCATGAGAGGTGCAAGAGGGGCAAGAGTGGGTTGTTGGTTGGTTGTTTTTTTCCTGGACTATTTCTGCTTTGACTGGGGTGAATCTGCATTGCTCTATCAATGCTTGTGCTGGTTTATGCGGTCTGAAAGTCTTGATGTGGGAGACTGCTCCCTCCCATTGGACCTGCTCCATGGTCAGAGCATCACACTGTGGGTAATAAGATGCCTGTCCTTAGGCAAGCCCCAGCAAGGTCTGATGAAATGGTGCTGTGGGGGCAGGTTGATATGGGCAATACAAAGCTGTTGTGTGAAACCATCTCCTTGCAAGCAGGCAGAAGTGCCGTAGGTGCTTTCTGGAGCAACCTTTAACTGCTGACGAAACAAGCAAGTTAAGTAAAATAGTCGAATCAAAACTCTATTCTTGCAAAGGTGTTACCAGCTAAATCAAGATCTGCTTTTAGCACTGGGAAAGATTTGAGCCAGCTAATGTGTGTGATCAGGATGATAGCCAGCTGCCATCTCAGCTTCTCTCATGTAGACCAGTGTGAAGATTATTTCATCATTGCTTTTTCCCCAAATGCAGCCCACATCCTTGGCTGATGTTCCTGTTCGTATTTCCACCAACTCCAGGGAAGTTCTCCTGGCTTTTCCCAGGTGAAGATCTGTGGGTGGTCAAGGTGATGCTGTGCTAAGCACTGCACAAACACAGAGCAGGATGGCAGTGAGGTGGAGTGTAAGGTAAGAGCTGTCAGATGCCAGACCCTCAGAGAAGAAAGAGGCAGTGCCCCACTAGAGGGGTGGTTCTGCAGAAAGCAGTGCTGAGGCTGGCTTTTTAAGCATGGAAATTATCCCATTGCTTTATAAGTAAGAAAGAGTGTCATGTTTAGCAACTACAGGGAGCTACCTCTGGCTGAATTGTCAAAGATGCTGAGGAGCCAGAGAAGGAGGATGGGTGATGCTCGCACAAGCTGTGGTTCCTTAGGAAACCGAGGTCATGAGAGCAGTAAGAAAAACCACGTGATAATAGCAACCATTTCTAAGCTTATCAGCAACAATTTTGACCAGGCATAGGTGTGTGCCTTAGGAGAGTGTAGTGGTGCAGAACAAGGTCACCTGCCTGGCTCACCCCGCAGCAGCAGAGCCTTCCAAGGCATGCGGTGCACAGGTGGGTGCAGGAGCACCCTGCTTCCTTTCAGGGGGTTGGGGCATTTGGCTGTTTTGGGTTTGGTGTGTGTCTGAAATAATCTACCATCATTTCCATGCTGTGCCTCTGCCTCGGCGTGGCTGATGGTGCGGGGACAGGTGTACCCAGCCCCGGTGCAGGGCAATGCACCTCCTCTCCTATATAACTTGATAAGGTATATAAGTACTTTA
>WUAM01000383.1:15459865-15483078 GCA_024336885.1 Actenoides hombroni | reverse complement strand
CTTCATAAGGTATATAAGTACTTTCGCTGAAAATTTTTTTTTTTTATTTTTTTTTTTTTAATTCCTCTCCACCTTCTCTCCCTTCCCCCAGTCCCCTATGTGCTTACGACATCTCCTCATGATTAAAATAGCCTTTGGTGTCAATGTGGTGCTAAGCGTAGCTGCCTGCCCTTCCTTCGAGGGGCTGCAGCACAAACCCAGGGCAGCTCCTGTGAATGTTTGGTCCTGGAGCAGATCTGTTGACTAATGTCAGCTCCCTACTGCTCTGCAATAGCAGCTTGACGTGTTTTGTAACTGGGCCATAAGCACTTTGTTAAGAACAATTGGTTTATAATCTCTGCTACCTGCTTAGTGTTTCAAGTGGTGGAAAAGTCTCTGCAGAGCAGTTGTAATGGTTTGTATTAATGTACCCAAAGTCTTGCCCCAAAACCTAGTGATGGCCTTGGAGGCATTTCTGGTGAGACTGGGGAGATTCAAAATGTCACTCTTACAAACATTAAGTTACATTAGATTCTGAATACCAGAATAAAAGCTTTAGAGCCACATAAAAATGCTGCAAAACTGTAAGTCGCCTTTAAAGCCCAGCCCAGTCTGTAAAGTGGATAGTACCATTCAAATGTTTGTGTTTCTTCTTTGGGTGGAGGGTTTTTTGGTTTTCTTGTTTTTTTTGTTTTGTGGTTTTTGTTTGTTTGTTTGTTTCTTGTTTTTGTTTGTTTTTTTAAATATTTTTTTTCCTGGCACGTTTCCCATAATGCCAGGGACTTGCCTCTTGATTTACACCATATATAGAAATTTAGAGAAAGCCTAATTATAACTGTTTCCTCTGACACTTTTTTGAGTTGATAATTCTGAAAATACTGGCTACATCTGTAATCTTCGTCCAAAGGCCTGAGTTTTTCAGGAGTTCCTGCGTGTGTAAATCTCTGTTTAACCTCAATGCACATGTGGCTGATGGCCAAACAGGGCTGTCAAAAGCTTTAGCGGGCCTTGATCTTAGTCCATAAAGAGGAATTTTCAATATAAAGAAATCAGTTAATTTATTTCTACTTATTACCCTCAAAGAGGAGTTGCCGCTTTACTCCAACTGCTTTTTAATGTCACTGTTATCTGATGCTAGTTGTAGAATGGATTAAATCCACTTCTGATGCTTGAAAGGCTCAAGTATTAGAGCTGGGCTTTGAGAGAAGCTCCGACATTTTCTACTGCTGTCCCTCTTTGTTGGGAGATGCTGGTTTTAGTGCTGCAGGGCTGCAGCGTGAGTTGGGAAGATGCTGCTCTTGTGAGATCTGCGGAGTATCTCTCTCTATAAGGTACTTTTTGGTGCCACCATCTTAGCCCCCCCTCTCCCATCCCTGTAAGAAGATCCCTCATAGGCCTTAGCGATGAAAATTTAAAAAAAAAAGTACTGTGGCTAAAAAGCAGCAAAAATCAGGGAAGCCCAGTATTTTTTTTGAAAATGCGTGTAGGCTTTTGTGAAGCAGAGATCACGAAAGAGGAGATGTTTTGTGGTAGGAAGTCGTGACACCAGTTCCCTGCTGCGTGTGCTGGTGCTTGATGTCTATGCTAGGATTGCATCACCAGTGCCTTCTGTTAAATCATGGTTTCCAGTAAATTCCCATCAGCCAGTTCCGGTATTTGGCTGGACCAAAGCACCAGATTTGACACTTACTGGATTTCAGCAAAATTGGTTTACAAATCTCTGTGCTCGATCCTGCCCTTGTCTGTAAGATCTTGGCTGCTCAGTCCCGAAGTCTGGCTGTGTTTTCACTGTCCCCAGCTGAAACCCTGAGCAATTCCTCTGCTTGGCACTGATCTCTCCTTGCAGTCTGTGTTTGTGCCCTGGGGAGCTGGAGTTGAGGACTGACCTCAGAAGGTGGCTGGATTTATGTCTGACTGAGCGCGTAGGGCACAGGCATGCTGCACCTCTGTGCCATGGACCCCTGCCCCGTCTGTGTCCCAGAGTGTAAAATGATTTGTCACCATAGCCTGCAGCACTCAGGGACCGTGCTGGGGAATTTGGCTCTTGGCTGAGTTTTGCAGCCTGCCATGAGCTTGGTGTGGCACGGGCTCTGCTGATGCGTTTCTCATGGTCCTTGGAGCAGCAGGGAGTGCGACGGGAGGGATGCAGGAGGGCTCTTGCTCTCTCCAAAAAGGATGCAAACCTCATTGCTGTTTGCATTTCAAGGGAGCAGAAGAGCACTTTTCCATTTCAAGGGTGCGTGAGAGCATTATGTGCAGATTGTGTCCAGTGCTCTGGGTGCTGCACAGATGCACCAAAACCCCAGCCCTGGCTGGAGAGGTTACAATCAAGGAACATTTAGCAGATGGTTGGGTATGTGAGTGTCCGGATGGAAATTGCAAACCCTGAAGTTCCCCCAACCCAGTACCAAGGTTACTGGAGGCTGAAATGCTGTTGTCAGGAGGGGGTTAAAGCACAAGCTCTAGTAAGCAACCTTGCCTGGCACAGAAACCTCCTTGTCATGCTGATGGAGCCACAGAGAGGGCTTCTGTTCTCCAGGCACTGACATCAGCTGCCATCCAGGACTCGAGTCACACTGGGAGACAGGCTCAGCAGGCACTGGTTCTTGGGTGCTGCCTCCCCACACCCCTGGGTGGACTATCCCGTGGCTATTAGACATCTCACTTACTGTGGGGATGGACATTCTTCATGCTTCTGGGTTAAATGCTGCTTGAACATGCCTCGCTTGGTGGGTCCAAGCCCCCGTGGCTCTGTCCTTGCCAGTGCAGCTGCCTGGCCTGCAGCAAGTGCTGCAGTTGCAGCTCCAGGGCCAGGGCAGGGGGTGAAGCCCCACTGGGTGGGTGCAAGGTCTGGCATCTGCACCCATGTGCTGGTGCTTGTGCTATGCATTTTGAGTGCAGAAAAGGTGGATTAAGGGCTAGGGTTCTTTTTTCTAATTTTTTTCCCTTTATGTTTTTATTTAATGAGGAGGAATAGATTAAGTTGAAAGGCTCTAAAAACAAAATCAAATGGAGGGAGGAGGAAACCCTACAGAAAAGTATGTTTAGTGAAAGCAGACAGGACAGCAGCTGATTCCCAGTCTCCTTTTTACGTCTTCCCAGTATGATCCTGCATTTAACATCACACAACACCCTGTCAGGACTTGTTCCAAGAAACCCTTCCCCATCCTCTTCTTGGAGGTTTGAGGGAAATGTAGTCATTGCTTTAAAACAAACGATGATGGCTTCAGTAAAAACTCACGCAAAAGCATGTCTCCAGAGTGAATAAATAATGAGCCAAATTGCCAATTTCCTTGGAAGGAAAGGGACTCGTTTGAAAAAATCCACTCAAGAAACCAGCAGCAGATATAATTCCCAGCCAGCCTAACACCATCCACTGCAGCATCAGCTATGAGTCTAGGCAAGGCAGGGGAGAAAAAAACAGGTCCTCCTGGGGAGCTGCCTGTGGTGGGGTCCCACTCAGCCCTCACTCTGTATAGCAGCTTTTCAATACAAACGATTTAAATATCAAACACGGACCTTACTGCAGTAAAGACAAGGCGCATCAAAGAGCTGTTTAACAAACTAAACCAGGAAGGAGGATGCAAGGGGAGATCACAGTGTGTTTGTCTTCTCAGTATTTTTTTTCCTCCTGCAAGAGGAGCAGGCTTGTGACAGGGACCCGCACGTGGCATCATTCCCATGCCAGGATGTGCTGACATTTTAGCACGATGGGCATCATACGACCAGGAATGGCTGCTGCCTTGCAGTGCCTTCCAGGAGCATTTGGAAGTGCTGATTCGGACCCAGCGCAGCCCAAACCAAAGAGTAATGCTGCCTCCCGAGGCTCATGTAAAAGTGAAGAAAGATGTTGTGCCATTTCCCAGCCTTGCTAAGGAGACACCACACAAAGCCACCACCAGAAGGCAGAGGAAAAGGCTCCAAATGCAAATGGTTTTCTTCTAGAAATAATTTTGGTGCTTTTTGGTTTTTTTCCCCCTTAATCCTCTCTGGGCGGTGGCAAGAGGCCAGCAACTGCTGTTATGCTCTCCAGGAAATTCATGAACATTGCAGTGACAAACTGATGGGGTGGTGATGGATCTTACACATAGCTGCTGTAGGAAGAAGAACATCTAGCAAAGAGAAATACACTGGTGTCTTCAGCTCCCCTAAAGCAGAAAAGCATTTAGGCTGCCAAAAATCCTGGGTCCGAGCTGCAGGGGTAGAGGAGGAGGCAACAAGGCGTTGGTAGCCAGCTCCAGGGAGGGGATAGCACCACTGTGAGCTAAAGCTGGATGTTCACAGCTAGTTTCGGATCCAGCTGTAGTTTTAACAGCTGGTTCTGTCAAGCTGCCTTCAGCACAGCTCTGGTCCAAGCTTCTATAATTAGCCAAAGAGCAGCAGCTCTCGTGCAAAAATTAAAGCAGCAGCAACACTCGTTGCAGGGAAGCAGCATGACATGGGAGTGAGCTTTAATGAAAAGGGAAAGGGCTGGCTCATTAAATTTTAAGTAGTTGGGGTTGTTGGGTTTTTTTCCCCTCCATTTAAGCACTTCGTGCAAAATGTTTGGTTAGTTTTGTTTTTTTTCCCCTCTCCGGAAAAAGTACATCTAAGAAACATTGTTTCCTTTTGCATCAACCTTAACAGAAATATTTACATTTGTCAAATCAAAAATGTTTCATTTGTGGTCCATTTGAGGTCAGTTGTAATTGACAAACTCATACAGTTTCTCATGGATGAGATGGTCTGAGACCCTCCTGCCCCTGGATTCCCTCAGCAGCAGAATGCTCTGCCTATGTCTTGAGATGTGCTCTGGATGCTCCCTGAGAGATGCCCTGAACTGTCGTGCCCCCCTGGGAGAGTCAGCTCTCCCGGTGGGTATAAGCTGTAAGATCAGTAAGTGTGTGAAGCACCCCAATTATAATTAGGATGAGTCACTCCTGTCCTTGAGCTTTTCCTATTTGAGGTCAACCAACTTGAAATACTGTATTTTAACATAGATCAGGCTGCTTGCTCCTGTAACCTTGGGTTTTTACAGTCAATAAATGGATCTATACTAAGTGGAGAGAGCTAAAGAGAAGCATAAGGCTGTTTCTCCATGGTTTCGATAACAAACATTTAGGGAAAGAATAGGGGAACCATCCCTTTCTATTTCTGCTGGCTTATGAAGGTAGTTCTCAGTGTCCCAGATCTCCTGGTGTTTTTCTGTGTTTTTATATTGTGCACGTTCATGTTCCCTGTGTAGTGACACGGGACTGAAAAGCTGGTGCATCTTTCCTCTGCTAATGAGAAAGGAGAGACGTGGAAGCAATATGATAACAACGTACATGAAAAAAAAAGCTGATTTCATGGCAAATCATCCTGGCTTAATTAAATTTCCATTAAAGAAAGATCCATTTTACATTGGAGACCTGTGTGGGGCTAGGCAGTTCCTGCCTCTCACCAGTTAAAGGACATTTTTCCACAGTGAGGTGATGTCTTTTTTCTGGAGTTTGCCGAAGATGTAGTCGAGCCTTAGATCAACCTCAACTAAGAAGAGTTGAGTGTTTGTTGATTCTTCTTTCTGAGTGACACCAGCCCATCTCCGTCTGCATTTCTGCTGAGTTTTCACCCTGAAATCTCTGATGCAGCAGAGAAGTCCACAGCAGTGGTATCATCCACACCCCACCTCTTGGATGCTTACAGTGAAATTGGACTGAGAGGTGCCTCCCCAGGTGGAAAATGGGACTGGTTTTAAAAATATTGCTGCAATTGAGGTGTAGACACAGCAGCTACCTTGATGAACCAGGTCTGTTTTTATAACCAGGGCAGCCCTTGAGGGGAAGCAGTTATGTGGCACATTGGTAACAAACAGTATGTCCCCAAAATACCTAAAAGACAAAGAGGCTGCTCATCAGGGAGTGAACTTCAAACTTCCATGCATTGCAGGAGCTGGAAGAAGAAATTTTGGTGTGGTAAAATCGACAGGACTTTTGGTCAATGATGTATTGGTATAGAATTTAACCTTGACTTATGTAATTACAGGAGTTCATAAAGTGATAAAGTGGGATCGTGCTGCTCCAGGGGATGGAGGATGATAGTTTTGGAAAATGTGTCCTCGTGCAACCTGAGGTTGTAGCTGTGCTGCTGAGTGTCCCTCCCTTGATACCACAGCTGTTGGAGCATCCTATACAAGCTGATTTCTGGGACAGCCAGAAAACCAGCAGCCAGGAAAGGAAGGAGTCCTAAATTAAAAGATTCTCCACTCCCTTCATAAAGCAGTAGCTTTGACTGTATATGTGTTGAACACTCAATAATAGATGATCAGGAGCTGTTAGCAGTGCAGCAGATGTGCTCGAAGCCATTTGGATTTCTCTTCAAAGCAAACAGAGGAATGTTCTGTGCATGCAGGGATAGTTTTCCGTGATTTATGGTTGCACAGCTATGCTGTGTATGTGGGGGGAATGCTTTATTCTGCAATGCCCTGGAGAGAGGGTCCTAAACCCATCTAAAGTCAGTGGCAAAGTTCTCTGCTGACTTCTGTAAAGCTCTATTGGGGGATTAAATTAATCTCATCTTTGTCTGGCTTGATCTACGTGAGCAGCTGCCCAGGCTGAGATTTTATTTAATGGTGTGGGTAAGAAACCCATCTAAAACTATTCGGGGCTTGGAGTGTATTTCAGCCTGATCCTATAGCTGTGGTTTGAGGCTCTGCAGGATGCCTGTATGAAATCCAGACCTTCAGGTGGTTCCCAGTGCCTTGTGGTCCTTTCAAGCTGAAGCCTCAGCAGCATGTAGGTTGGTGTAACCCATCTGTGGTGCATGTTGAGGGTACGAAGTCTCTTCATCCCCAAGTCTTCCAGTGTGTCACCTCTTTGCTCTCTGTATAAAAATTGTGGTTGCGCATGAGGCTGTAGGTGGGTTTTCCCTCACCCTGCAGGGATCCAGGCAGGACCAGCTCTGTATGTGGGCAGTGCTGGGTGGGAGGTGATGGATGTGGGGATGGGGTCAGTGGTTCCTCCAGGTGCTGAGTGAGAAAGCTTGCTGTTCATCTTCCCATGCAGCTTTTGTGCACGTAACTTGCAATGGCTGCAGCGAGGGCTTTTTGAGGTGTTTGCCCAAGAAGGATCCTGCTCTCTGATATGAGAGTGGTTTTGCTCTCAAACTTCAGCTGCTGGCAGCACACTGCTGTACAGATATTATTATGACTTAGTACTGTGTCCCTGTCCTTAAATGTTTTCTCACCCAGCTTTCCAGCTGAATCAGGCTTTGAGTGCATTCAGTGCTGGTAAATGGGATGAGCGTTGCACTGGAAACCTCTCAGCTTTCGTCTGACTTTCTATAATAAAAGCCTGGCTTCAAAAGACCAAAACCTCAAGGTTATTTACCTGTAACTGGATTTTTTTCCTCTGAGCAGCCAGCAGCTCCCAGGTGGGCATGTGGGAATGTCGCTTGAAGAGGAAGTTTTTGATATCCAAGTAAAATTAGATTCCACATTCAAGTCTTAGTAATGCAAACATAAGACTTCCAGTAAAGGCATTTTCTGTTGCTGAGGCTTTTAACATCTCCCAGCAGATACAATCGAATTGCTCTGCAGCAGCCAACCCTTGTCTTATCTTTAATATGTAAACACTTGCTCAATAATCAAGTTACCATGGAAGTTGTACTGTATTGATGGTCAATTATAAGATAAACTGATAAAAGGGAGGATGTAGCTGTGTTCTCTATGGTGGACACCAAACCTAATATATCTGCAGTGGTGACAGGTGAAGATGGGAGTTGTGTATTTCGGTAATTTCTCCTGATGTTTGTTCCCACACAGCATTTTCAGGGGAGTTGGGTGCTTCACTGGGGATCAAGAACCACTCTGCTAAAAGGAGGGTTTTCTCTGGTGAGTGTCCTTTGCACAGTTGCTTGCCCAGAGATTGTCACCTAGATTTCCCACCTTTCATCGTGCTGCTGGCTTCCCCTTGCTCTGCAGAGGCACCTCATGTGTCTTGTTTCTGCCACGCTCAGTTGGCTCAAGGGGCAATGTGAACCCATCCAAGAAACCTTCTGGGAGTATGAATGACTGTATTAATGTCTTTGTCACCTGAGAACCGCTCCATAGGGAATCATAACATGTGATTAAAGAAACTGGTTAAAAACAGCTTAGGAAGCTGGATTAGGTATATGATCTCTTATTATGGTTCCTTTTAGCTGACAACCTGGTGAAAGAAGGGGGTCTGGATTACACAGGGAAACATCAGACCTGACAGGAGTGTTTTCTGACTGTTAGGCTTAGTGGTGTCATGTACGATTTTAATCAGATTTAAATAGTGGCAAACATCACAGGCTTAATGGATTTCAGCTTTATTATTGGGGCTTTGCTTAGAAGCAATTTGGATTTTCAGCTGTGAGCCAGCAATGCAAGTGTATTCACGGTGACATTAAAGGGACTGGAACCCAGAGACCGACCTTGCATTTAAATACCACATGCCTAAGTATGGGGACAGACATCGTCTTCTTTCTGTCATCCTCAGGATCTCAATGTGTTGTTAAGCTCAGCCCCATGTTTTTTCCATAGAGACAGTGTATTTGGCTCCGTTTCACATGTTGATCCAGCAGCTGGGTAGCTGAAAAATTACTTTTTCCATTTCAAAGGCTTTGTTGCTGAAGATGAAGCAAGATGACAGTGTATTTTGCAGTGATCTGGATAGTTTGTTTTCCATGTTTGGCTGCAACCTTGAAATTGTCCTACACATGATCTTCTTTTTGGGCAGCTTTTTTGTATTGTGGGAGAAGACGCCTTGCAAGACATCAGTATTGAAGATGGTTTTGTAAAACACGTTTGACTTTGTACAGAGGATTGGTAATGGGAAACAACCTTGTACATCCAGTGCTCACGGATTGACTGACAAGAACTGTCAGGGACAAGAATTACCATTTCATGACAGTTGGTTGTTGAGGTCTGTTCAACTGGTCAGTGCTCTCAGTCCTGCGTGAGCAGGAAGGAGGGGAAAGGGGAAACATTGATGCTTTCCAAGTTCCCTTTAGTAGCACGTGGCATTGTTCTCTTTATCAGTAAAGGGAAATGTATGTGTTCCTACTCCCTTGTGTGTTCTGTGCCACCTAAAATCACCGACCTAAAGGTTTCAGCTACTTCCAGCTCTGAGCTGAGCACTAATGATGCTGTTTTCCTTTAGAAGACCACGGGAGATGTCTGTAAGGTGTCATCTCAATCATCTACTAAATCCTGTCTTTCTGTGTGATGTAGCCATTCAAGTGCTAATTGCCTTTAACTAAGTCAATCATTTGCAGAGTGAGTGGGTTAATTGGGTATTGTGGAAGCAATCAATCTAATCAGCTGCTTGTGTCCATAGTTGAGGTGCTACAATGCAGCAGGACAATAATTGTTTTATGAGCTCCTGGAAGGCAGCAGAGGCAGACTGGATGGCAATAGGAAATCCTTCTCTGTAAAATGGCCTTTAGGAAAGGTACTTTGAATGCTAAGTGTGCATTAAGAGAGGACTGATTGATTAAGAAGTGGAAAAATCCTTGCCTCTAAAACGTGTGTGCGTGAGTAAATGGCTAGTGTGGGTGTCGGTGTTGGGCACATAGGTGGTCTTGGGCTCTTTTGCCTGGTTGGATAAGATGTGATGAGCAGGTATTGTCTTAGAGGGAGGTAAAGAGTCATCTGAAGGTGGATGAATGGAGATCACTCCCTTCTCATGCCTTTGAGTGTGACAACGAGCCATGCCAGGCACCCATCTTTATGTAAGGTACACCAAGAACTTACCTCCTGGGTGTCCTTTACAGGATCACTAAATACATTCTCATTCTCTCCTTGCTGAGGCTTCCGTTTCCAAAGCACTGAACTGTGCTTGAACATTAGCAGCTCTGGGTGGCTCCTCACCTGGCCTGTGCAGGCAAACACATGGGAGAAAGGATGCCCATCTCCTCAGTAAGCCTCCTGCACGTGCAGATGCTGACATTTCCAATATGCTTGTATCTGCACTGCTGAACATGTAACCAGCAGGAAGTGTATTTATCCGGCAATGATGCAGAATTATTTTTCAGGGAAGTTATAAGCTCCTCAGCACAGCTGCACACAGGGGAAAAAAATGTAAAAGCAAGTTGCTGATGCTATGCAGTGGAGCAGGGGAGCAGTTGCAGCCTTGACTGCAAGCTCTAAGTTATTTGATCAACCTTGACACTGGGGGGACTACTTTATTTATAGGGAGGTTGAGTTTGTCTCTGGACAAACAGGGGAGTTTTTACTTCATGAGAAAATTTAGTATTCCTTTCTATTTATTTATTTTTTAATGCAAATGCTTAAAAAATTAAAATTTCAGCAATTGAAATGTCTTGCTTTGGTGGTGGCTGAATGCTACAGGAAGAAACATTCTGACTTACAGCAATCAAACCAAGCAGTTTACACTGACACAGCTAAACAACAGGTTCACAGTTCTTTTTGCAGCACTATGCAAAGTCCAGTCCATAGAGAAACCTTAGAATATGTTGCCTTCTCCATCCAGCTCTCTGACTATGGACAGCATGGTTTATTTCAGAACAAACACTCTTCAGACTCTTTGTTTTAAAAGAAGGTTGTGACATTGGTGTCAGCTGTGATGTGGGATGCCAGGGAATCTCTACTCAGCTGCTCCAAATAATTATGCAATTCCTTAACCTGGCAGAAAAAGTGGGCACATCATCTCCAGTAAGTACCTATCTGCTCTTCTGGTTTAATTAACATCTTACAATGTTAATATAACAGACTACTTGTCTTCTGACATACAGAGAAGTAGTGATATATACCCTGCAATTTTAGCAGGAAAGTGATGTAGCTGTATTTAAATCTTCTCCAGAGCTCTGAATTGGCATCAAAGCACTTTAACTGCTTGGATGAAAGAAAATCTACTTCCGTGTGTGAAGGTGCCCTGCCTGAATTCTAGGAAAATGTAATTGCTCTTGGATTACACATAGAAGTAAATATTTTCTCCTATTTCAGTCTCCCATACTTTGTCTTGCAGTGAGACAAGGCAGCAGGAAACCACAGTGATGCACTTGTGCTCGGGTATGGTATTGGCTCTGTTGCTATGCTTGGTTTTGGATACGCTAACATATTCCTCCTAAAAGCCTCGAACCAAACCTGCTTTAAACGTCATGGAAGCAAGCAGTTCTAATACCTCTTTCCAGGTGAAACTGCAAAATAAAGTGCCAAAGAAACTGAAGAGCAGATGTGGTTTAATTCCATTTTTATAATGCTTTACTTAAGGTAACAGAAAGCAAAGTCCGTGCAAGTTGGTTTGTTTTTTGTTTTGTTTTGTTTTTCGGTTGTTTTTTTTTTCAAGCCAGTGAATCTAATCATCCTCCTTGCAGGAGTTTGGTTTTTTTCTCCTCAGAGAACAAGGGCTGAAACTGAAAGAGTAATTTTTGGTACTTCCTATAATCCGTATTCTCAGAGACCAAAACCCCCATCATTCACTAAGCACCATAACAGCTTTCTTAGGTGGGGAAGTAGCAATATCCCTCTTCTTAACAAATGGGGAACTTGAACAAATTGCTGGCGGAAGCTGGATGGAAAGATGGTGTCTACGTCAGATTGTCGCGGTAGAAAATCCTCTCCCTTACTTCCTCTGCGGCCTCTTGGACAGCGAGAAAGCTGGCCTGGGCTAAATCACCCAATGGCTCCTGCCAGCTCTAGCCTGGCTTGGAGATGCTCCAGCCACCAGCTCGATGGAGCTGACGCAAGGCCATGCAGTATCTTCTTTTCAGTCAACCAAAGTTTTCTTTGCCCTGCAGAGCTCTAGCTGTGGCAAAGTGACTGTGGAAATGACGATTCCTCATTTTACCTTGAAAACTATATAACAGGTGAAAAAGCCAACATTTGAGCTGTGTGATTTCACATTACGTCCCACTTGCTGGCTAGCTTTGCTACAACTGCTTGGCATTTTTTTTGCAAGTGTCACAGGTTTGTGCTACAAAAAACCTACAAAAGCAGGCGATTGGTTTTTCTTCTTGGCAGGTGGCTGAAGTGATGTAGAAAACTTGATGACCAAATAGCAGTGGTATTAGCCACATGAGAATGGTATTTCTGAAGTGTGCTCTCCATCAGGTATTCACCAGGTGACTTTCTACAGTCACTGTTGGGTGCTGGTGATCGAGTGGGATGATGACAGGTAGCCACATCCCCTGTTCTGTGCCATGGGAGAGGAAACAAATGTGCTCCATAGTCCAACACCATCAATCAGCAAGTGTGGTAGGGCTAATGATTGTTTATCTTCAACATAAGGAGAACAGCCCTCATGCAGATCTGAATATGAAGCAATTGCTAAGGTAGTGCAGCCCAGAGAGATGATGAAGAGATGGTTTAGTTCTCCAACTCCAATGCCCTCTGGTGTGAGATCTGTTCCCTGTTTTGCCTCCTGCAGTTTTGTTCCTCCACACCTTCTCTGGCTGTGTTCACAATCCTTTAGATCAGGACACTGAGGATGTGTCTTGCTGACATCCTGTTTGCCTGGGGAACCTGGACGGGTTCATGTTGGGTTCAAGTCCAGCTCATGGTGTTTTGTACTGATTAGTGTTGACAGGGGTGCAGGCAGCAGGTTTGGGCAGAGCAGGGGAACAGCTTCCAACAACACAGCCCTGGAGGAAGGAAGGAAGACAGACAAAGAAAAGAAGCTAGCAAAGGGTTTATGAAAATCTGTACTGAAGTACAGTGAAATTAGCAGCTGGATTTGCCAGAGTTGCCAGGAGCAATTTTTCAGAAGTGATCAGTCTGGGAAGAGCTGGCATATGAACTATAGAAAGGGATAACCGCATTGTGTCGTGGGGTTTTTTTGTTATTTAATTCTTCCTTGGAGTGGAATTTGGATATTGTGTTTTGTCACTAAAGGTTGGAAAGGGAAGATCAAAGTGATGAAATGTCTCTACTAAGAGGGCAGGGAAAGCTGGTTTTCCAGCCTGACTTTGACACTGACTTGCAGTCTTGTCCTGGACAGCTCACCAAACCTCTCTGGGCTTCCCTCTCTTTGTACATAACAGTTACGATGCCCGTCTGTCAGGGGTGAGCGTTAGGTGCACTTAACAGATTTGCAGTTATTTGAGATCCAATTTGGGGAAATGCAGAGTAATTTTATTTTTCATCCCTAAGTGTTAAGAAAAAAATAACAAAAAATGTGTCGTGGAAGGGAACAAGTTTAATAAGGAATGCCTGCAGCATCCTTCCCCGCTCAGATGTTCATAATGAAACGCTCAAGATGAATGAACGAATGAGACCCACAGCCAAGATTCATGGAGCTGAGCTGCTCCAAGGTAGAGCTGCTGAGAGCTGAGCTCTGTGTGCCTGGCATTCTGCTGAACTGAGCAAACCCCAGGTGGGGATTTCTGAAGGAAAAGATGGTCTTTTCTTCTGCATCACCCTGCATTTGTATTTGGAGATGTCGCTGTCCTCCTTGCATTCTCTCTCCTCTCTCATTTGACACTGATGTCGTTTCCTCCACATCCAGCTCTCTTCAGCCCCCTACGAGATGTCAGTGTTCCCCAGATGTCAGGCACGGAGAGGTGGTGGAGAGGCTCTGAAACTATTTCTGCCTTTAGTAGAGTGAATAGAAATGGCTTTTGAAGCAATCTCCTGTTGCTCCGACTGGCTTGGCATTAAAAATCAGCACCCTTCAGGAACAGACACTGCCTGTCCTCAGTTTCTAAACCGCACGCTTTGAGAGCAAGCTGCTTAACGTTTTGCCATTCAGGAGAGCAGCCGGCAGTTGCCATCCATCAGAGCCCCAGCAGTATCTCTGCCTCACGTTAAGCAAATCTTGCATTTCATAAATGTATCAGCCGGGCATCACCTCCTGCCTGTCTGTCTCCTGTCAGAGACATTATTCCTATTCAGCTCCAGCATGTGCAGCCTGCTGTAGGGTGCGCAGCGTTTTTGCTGATACGAGCCTGGCAGGGTAGCAGCATCTGACTCTGAATCAGTCCGAGCTTTGGTTCCTCAGCAATTAATTCCTACCGTGGTGGTGAGGCAAGGGCATCAGCCTGGGCCTTTCCTCCCCTGTTGCCGTATATGGCTGCCCTTGACTGGGTTTTGGTGGCCTTCTTGGCTGCTTCCCCTTGCTCAGATTTCAGATAAAGCTGCTCTCTGGGGTTCTTCTCTTTCTGATACTGCCAGTGTCAGATACTTGTGACAGGACAGGTGGTGATGGTCTTAAACTAAAAGAGGGGAGTTTTGGACTATACATAAGGAAGAAATTTTTTACAAGTGATGGTGATGAAACATTGTCCTGGGTTGTGTAGGGAGGTGGTAGAAGCCCCATCCCTGGAAACATTCCAGGTCAGGTTAAACAGGGCTCTGAGCAACTTGCTCTAGTTGAAGATGTCCCTACTCACTGCAGGGGGGTTGGACTACCTAACCTTTAAAGGTGCCTTCCAACCCAGAGTATTCTATGATTCTAAGTGCCCTCCATGGGTTAATTGTGTCTTTTTGCTAGAATAAGTACATAGCAAGCCCACCGTTGGGATAGGATTGAATTGATGGACTGAATTAGCTAATTCTGCTTTGGGGAAGTCTCTCCTAGGCTGGATGGGTGGACTGGAGAAAGAGCTTCAGACTTGTCATTCCTCTGGTGTATCTGGTATCAGTCTTCTGGATTACTGGGCTGGTGAACCTGTGTGGAGCTGCCAGTGCATGTGGGTGACAGTGCTTTGTGTGGAGTGGAGCACTTGTCCTGCACTGGAGGGATGGGGAGGGCTCGGAGGTGGAAGGATTAGGAGGACAGTGGCAGGGCCTCAACCTCTGGTCGTGGCTGTGGGATAAGTGAGGGTTTGGGCTGTCCCAGCAGTGCCATGGACTCAGTTGCTGCAGGGTCTGCCTGGCTGTGTGGAACGGTAGATTTGCGAGAGCACGGGGGGAGGGCACTGCCGGATCTCACGGGGGAAGAGGTGCACGCTTTGCTTGCGCTGGCTCTCATGTGCGAGCAAGCTGTAAATAACACATGAGGGGGGATCCCTGCAGGCTCTGAAACAAAAACACCCGTGCTGGCTCCTGGATAGCAGTGCACACCCATTCAGGGGGGCAGGATGAGGTCCCACATTTTAAAATAGAGCCCTGCTGCAGCATATGCCCCATGTAGAATGAAGAAACAAAGGAGAGGCTGCTTACAGCTTTAAATATTTCCACTGCTTCCAGCTGCAGTAAGTTCTCAGCCTGTTTGCAATCCCATGTGCCAGCCGTTGGACACACCAGTCAGATTTATGATGCTCTTTGCAATTTGCATTCAGCATTAGCAAGAGCACGGGCTTTGCCACTGTACTTATTTCTGGCAGACATCAGTGGCTTGGCTTGATGTTCAGTAAAGGTCTCTTTGAGGATCTGGAGAAAGTATTTGTCTTCAAATTTTTTACCTCTAGAGAGAAGAAACTGGTATTTTGATTATCAACAAAGGTATATTTAGCTATCTGGGTGCTTTAACTTTGGTTGGCATCTTTAGCCATTGTTGATAGCACTCTTCCTGTCTTTTCTGATCATCAAATGTGCACCTATGTGTTGGGGTTTTTTTTCTTGCTTTAAGTTTTTCTGGCATGGAAATGTTTTATATTGCTTGTACCTATACAGTCAGTGTTGAGGAGTTAGCTGAAGGATCTTTCTGCATCTTTTTATCTTTTGGTTTAAATCAGGATGTATCAGGATGGACAAGTGAAATGCAGGTTGAATGAGGAATTTCTGCACACTACTGGTTCGTGGCAGGCAGGCGAAGGAGACGCTGCCTGCTGATTCCAGAGCCACTTTGCATATTAAAAAGAAGTTTAGTTACTTAACTGAAAGTTGTTATAAAACATACAAGTTTTAATTGTAAAATCCTAGCTCCTCAGAGTAAATAACAAAAATCTAACAAGTGTGAAACTAAGGGAGAAAGGGAACAATTTTTCAGTGGGACTTTTGTATAATTGTATCTTACATAACTGGAAGACAACCATCAAACTGCTCGGTTAATATCTACAAAACTTGTATTGGACAGTTCTCAGGGTTTCTTTGTTTTGAAGCATTTAACATAAGAGTGTCAATTAAACTTGCCGAGAGGTAAGTTGGGCATTGTGGTTGCTGCAGGAGGTGCTGGCAGCTATCAGATGTAACTGCTTTTCTGATTTGAGGAGTTAAGATTGTAAGATCCTTTTTTCTCTCTGGTTCTTTTGAGTTTTAAATTAAGCTTGTGTATTTTGAATAGTGTTCTTCCCAAGCAGCAAATCTGCCATGGGGCTGGTATCCAGGGAGAGGCATGGGATGGCCAGCTGAACTGCTCTGGGGCTCGAGGGACCTGCTCTGATAGGTGAAGCTGCCAAGTCTGGCTCAGTGGCTTTCTGAACCAAAGTGCTCTGAAGTCAGTGGGAAGAACTGCAGGCACTTCCCCCTTTTTTTCCATGTGAAAAATTTATCTGTGGCTTGCTCCGATACAAACACCTACCCCAAACCACTTTCCTTGCATGCACACATCCCATTTTTAATTTTTCAGCAGCATCAACACAGGAGGGCTGATCTTGCCTGCATTTCCTTTCTCCAAAAGTGCTACTTATGTGAACTGATTGAGCACCATCCCTGGTGCTGAGGAGCTGTGGCAGGGATACAGCCCTGCTCCTCAAGTTGTCACCTGTATGGCAGCATGGGATGCACAGCAGAAATCCCCCTTTGCCTGCCAGATCGCCATGTCAGAGCAGGGACATCTGTGAAGCTCAAGCTGTTGGAAAAGAGCAAGAGCAGAATGAGAAGGGCAAATCTGAAGGAGAAGGCCTGTTTTGTTCATATCTTGAGCAATCCAGCCACATGTTTGGTCTGCTTGGTTTTGAAGTTGAAGCTATTATTTTCTTTATCTCTTTTTAAAGACAGCTTTTTATCCCTGGTTCTCAGCAATTACTTTCTCCTGTAGGGTACAGAGAAGGATTTCTGTGGAAGAGAGGACGTGACAACGGGCAATTCTTAAGCCGAAAATTCGTGTTGTCAGAGAGGGAAGGTGCGCTGAAGTACTTCAACAAAAATGACGTGAGTACCTGGGATTGCTCTGTGTGGACAGGGAATCACAACTATAAGAGCATCTTCAAACAAGTAATCCCTGGGCCACCATTTGGTTTATGGGTTTACATTTTTCATAAGCATTGAGTCCCTGATTGCTCTGGTACAAGGGTGCCAGGTACAGCTTACCACTGTTTTAAGTGGAGTTTGCTCTTGGTCCACCACCACTGTCATGGTGGGACACCCTAACTGGCCAGTTTACACATACCTGCCCTGTTGAATCAATAAGGCTTTTCTTAAACCACCAGTGAGGGATTTTTTTCTCAGCTCTAGCTCTACATGATCCAGCTGACATGGGTTTTGTATTTGTGGCTAGCTTGTGACGAAGGTGTCACTGCCTTAGTGGTCACTGGGGTCTGAAACCTCCTCTGTATGGCATGGCAAGTAATCCAGAGGAAAAGGTCCTGTTCCAGCGTCAAGCAGTAGAAGCATTTGTCCTTTTCCCCAGAGCACATCTCATTTATTGTAAGTGAGGAATGGAACTATTACCATGAAAATTGTATTTGTGATGAATGAACAGACACTCCACTGTTCTGCACCACATAATGGAGGAAGCCAAGGTGTTTTCTCTGACCTCTGAGTCTCCCCTGAATATCGCAGCTGAGAGCAGCCCAGACTGAGCTGCCAGCCAGTTTTCTCAAGTAGTTGGTGCAGTCGTGGTGTGACGATGAGCCATACCATGCAGAGGAGGGGAACATCCATACACGCTTCTCTAGGTCTGGTGGCCAGCTTTGATAGCACCGTCTTCTCCGTCAGCGTGGCGTGGTATGGTGCAACTGCGTCCTGTGGGCAGGAGAGAGTCAGTCATTACCGAGGGAGAAATGAAAGTCCCAGCAGCCCCCATTCAGTTGCTATTGACTGCTCCAGTAGTTTGAAACTGCTTTGCTTCATTGTTGACCATAGCCAGTGGTGGGAACAACGCTGTCTAGACATGTCCTCTTTTCTGGGATTTCCCTCTTGTGGTCACCCATGATGGCTGTGCGCCTACAAGTCCCCAAGTTCCTGAAGAGATGCTAGCTTCCCCATCAGCTCAGGGACTTTCACGTAGCGCTGGGAACCACAGCACCACCTCATGACATTTTGCTGGTCCCTGCCTTTGCATGGTGTCATCAAGAGCCTAATCTCTCTATTTTAGGATGTTTTATTCATGCTTGCTAGTTCATTTCTCAGTGCAGTGCTCAAAGGGTGGTAAACTTTTAGAGATGTTTTGTAGGAAGACTAACTGTGCTACAAAGCTCAAGTGACCTGCCATAAAGAGTGCAGGTGGGATTGGTATATGGGAGGTCCTGTTCACCACTGGACTAACCCATCTAAGAGGTGGACTGTAGAGTATTTGTCCTTCTGAAAATAAGCTTCCCAGTTTGGAGTGCAAGGGGAGGAGCAGAGTCAGAAGCAGATGGTTCATGTGAGAGGATGGAACTGGTGGGTACATGGGCATGGTGCCCCCTGCCAGCCTAGCACCCAGGGCTGAAGTTGACAAAGAATCTTCCTTCCTGGGGATCCTCCGTCTTCTTGGACAAGGATGAAATGGCTGTGGGTGCTAGAGATGCAGAAAGCATCCTGGACTGTTAGTTAGCGTGCATGGGGCTTTTTTTGGTCTGGCTGAATGGTTTTCTTTCTTTGATAGTGTTCATCCCAGTGTAACTACAGGTTACTTATCATTAGGTTAAGAGACTGGAGGAGATCTAGGGGTCAGGAAACAGTTGAACAGAGGCTGAGGCAGAAGGCATGATGAAGATGCTTGTCTTTATAGCACAACATCCTATCATGAGACTTGGTCTGTCTGTCTTGCTTCTGGGCTGAAACCTTTGTCCCCTTGAACTCTGCTGAGTTTGCAGCAGAACAGAGCATTTTTCCAGGCTGGCAGAAAGCACTCATAGATGCCTGAGCAAAGTCTCTGATATCACCAGGCAGTTTTGTGGGCTGGGACTCAGTTCTTTAGCTAATGGCCTCAATCAGGAGTTTTTTCTGGCCAAGTGAACTGCTTTCTGGTTTGAAAGCCAATTTTCAGGTGTTTGCTCACTCAGCTGTGTTTTCCAGGCAAAAGAACCCAAAGCAATTATGAAGATCGAACATCTAAATGCGACTTTCCAGCCTGCAAAAATTGGGAACCCACACGGACTGCAGATCACTTACTTGAAGGACAACAGCACAAGGAACATCTTTGTCTATCATGAAGATGGCAAGGTGAGAGCACGGAGGTAACAGGAAGGGTTGGCTTGTGATTCTGGGGGTTGATGCTGCTCAGAGTCAGTCTGTGGCACACCAGGCTCTAACTGAGCTGGGAATTGTTGGAGGTGTGTGAAAGGGTTGGGGGTACAGGATGTGCAGCCAGATTTGAGCATGTTCCTTGTGTCCTTCCAAGCACAAAGGCTACAGACCATGTCTTCTAAATAATGAGATGCAAATGGAAGGAATTGCTCTTGCTCTGCTTGCAACTAGACACCGGGGCAGAGGCGTTTTCTAAGGCAGGCTCCTTGGTGTCTGGAGAAGGAGATGAGGTGAATGGAGCAATGAAAGGTGAGGGAACTAAATCTAAGGACTTGCAAAAGGAGAGTAAACTGGATTGTAGGAGACCTGAGGAACAAGTTGTTTCTCTGCCTATTTTGTACTTTATAAGATGCAAATCTGCACATTTGTATTGAAATAAAGCCCCTTGCTTCAATGCCCTGGTGCCTCTGAAGGGAGGTGTGAAGGACTCGTGGGTCTGGAGCAGTAGCTTGCAGAACAAGGACAGTGGGATATGGAGGCCAGGGCAGTGAGGAGGATCCCAGCCCTACTGGAGGCTGTCGGAGGGGTCCCAGCCTGGGGACCACTGTGAAGAACAGCAATTGCCACCACACTGTCTCATGGGTCTTGTCTCCACAGACTGCAGAGAGTAGACCTGACTGAGTTTGCAGAGAATGCCATCTCACAGCCTTATTATCATCATCTTTTTCTTTCCTCAAATATTTTCCTCCCTCAGATATTTGGGGCTCCCCATAAAATATCAGCAGCCATAAAATCATAGCCTAAAGCTGTCATTTTCACATTACATCTACTTTCTTCTGGCTATCATGGTGCCTTCAGCCTTTGATGTTACATCCCGTTCAGCTCCCTGTCTGTCAGAGAGGCTTTCTGGGGGCAATCCCTCATGGACTGGCTCGGCAGGGATTTGTGGGATTGTCTCAGTGCACAGCCCCGTTCCCAGCTGTTCACCCAGGCACGGCGAGCCAGGCAGACCTGCTAGGGATGAGCAGGCTGTGCTCATAGCAGTCACTCCTCTCCAGACTGCATAGGCCAGTAATAGCATCAAACCCCAAGATATTCTTCACTTGTGGATGAGCAAAGCTGACCTCCCCTCTGCTGCTGCTCAGGCTCCGGGTGCAGCGGAGTTGGGTAACGCCTGTCATGCTGGCAGGGCTGTGCTACAGAGGCTGGATGTGGTTCCTGGGCAGTGTAGGCACTCCTGGTGGGAGGCAGTTAGTGTGGCAGGTTGGGTTAATTGGTGGCATTCCCTGGTTTTGTCTATGCACAGAAACATGCCTGTAATGTACACACACACACGTGTATGTGCGTATTATAGACGTGCGTAAGAGATGAACGTGTGCCCGTGCTGCCGTATAGAAAGGAAATCTCTCTCTTTCTCCTCCTTCTGTGTATATGTTTGTCTAAAAAAAGAAAGCCATGATGACCACCTAAAACTAGGCAGGTCTTGCTGCTTGGGAGGAAGCGGTACTGCGTGGTCGTGCCTGTGTGCTTTCTGCTTGCTGCCCACACAGTAATTTATTAGCCAGGCTGTGTGATCCAGTTCAACCTGCCCAGCCTCTCACGCTCTGCAGCATCTCAGGCTCTCACTCCATGTTTGTGGGTCCTGGGGAGCTGCTATGTCAGGGCTGCTCCCAAATTTGGTTTCCCCTCCGTCTGCCCTGCCTGGTGGGATATGCAAGTCCCACAGCATGGAGCAGGCATCGCTTGTCATCAGGTGCTGCTTTAGCACAGCAAAGTCTCACAGCGTTGCTCTCAGGTACCTCCCTGGTCGTGATATAAACCAATAGAAGAGGAAGAAGTTGTTTCCTGTGAAAGCTGCATCTCACTGTCGTGCCCATGTCTGTGGTTCATGGTCCACTTCACCTATCTGCAAGAAACAGAGTCAGAGTTTTACTGTTATTTGGCCTTTGGGTTCAAAATGCTGAGCTTTCTGCTGGGGGCTTATGGAAGGAGCAGTCTTGTAGGTCTCACACAGTTGCTTCTGCCTTCATGTCAGTGGTTTGGCAGGACACGCTCTGATGCTGTCTGGTAACACTCAGGTTGAATTTCTTTCGACTTCCATGAGACTGGTCTGCCCCTTTGGCTGAGTGAGGGCTGCAAGATGATGTCACCCCTGGAGTAAGCTCGAACCCTTTGGGACCGGAGGCAGCCCTGGGACTCACCTGCAGTCCCCCACTGCCCTTCACATCCCCCTGTCCTTCCCCAGCAGCTCCAGGGTGTCCCCTTGTACCCCAGAGGTGCTGCTCTCCCCAGTCCAAAGTGCTCGAGCCTGATTTAGGCTCCTGCCTCGTATTTCTGGGGTTGGATCCCTCCTCACCTAATCCTGTCACTGATCTGGCTGGCCTTCCACCAGGGCAGGATTTGTTGGGGTTTTTTTCCAGTAAGGAGCTCAGCAGTAACCCAGAGCATCGCATGCTGCTCTCCACTTGGTTCTTCTTCTGCTGTACCCAGAAAAAGGGGCTTTGTCTCTTGAATGGGATAATCCTACATGTGTGTATTCAACTCCTAAACGAGCTGGGAGAGCTCTGCCACCCAGCGACATTTGCTGCAGTAAGGCACCCAAAGGGACAAAGGACAGACAGACAAAGCGAGTTGCTGTGCTGTCACCCCAGAGCTTCACGGGGTGGGACAGTGTGATGTGACTTGGCTGGAGATGTAGTTCCTGTGTGACCTCAGTCTGGTGTCTCCATCAGCTCCTCGGTGTGTCCTGATGGCAAATGTGAGCCTGAAACCAGCCCCAGCCCCCTGCTCAAAATGGGCATACCTGGCGCTTTCATGATGTGGGTGTCTAATGACAGCAGGTACCTGGAGGGGCAGGGCAAGATGTGTCTTGGGCTCGGAGCAGTTTAAAGAATGTTGTGGTCCCTCGTTAGCACTTGCCCACCACCAGATGTACTGAGACAGAGTGAAGCTGAGGCACCTACTGGAGATGCAGACTGATATTTTGGGTGGGGTGACTCCCCTGTGCAGACTGCCCGTGTCCTGGAGGCCCCTCAGCTGGGCTGTCCCTGCTGTGGCCCCAAGGCGTGGAGGCAGGTGAAGGCTGGCTTCCATCTCCAGCTGGGCGTGGAAGGCAGGAAAGCTGCAGGAGTGGTTTTCCCACTGCTCTGAGCTCCTGTCTGGGGCTGAAGCTCCCTCTGCAGGGCTTCCCCTGGAGCGGCTCAGAACGCTGCAGTGTGCTGCTGCCATCCCTGCTGTCACCATTGCCCACTCAGAGGTGGGCTGGGTCTCCAGGAATGGCTACCCTTTGGGGTGCAAACCAAGATCTTTGGATGTTCTCTGGACAAATTAGCGTAGTGCTTTTCCCCAGCGCTCCTTCCTTCCTGAGCCACACCGGGAGTTTTCAGGAAGGGAAGAAGTGGCTTGAGGGATCAATCAGCAGCAGCAGAAGGGCTCGTTGCTTGAGCTCTAGGCACGAATGGAGAGGTATGGCGAGAAGAAGTTGGGTTTTTTTATCTGGGGTTGTCAGTCTGAGCCTGCCATGGCAGTGTGGGTGGTTCTGATGCAGCATGGGGACTGGAGAGACACCAAGGTGCATGCGGAGGGGGAGCCTACAGTGGCACTGAGAGCAAACCAGAAGGAAGGTGAGAGTGGAAGAGCCCTTTGCAAAGGTGCAGGCAGTAGTTCATTTTTGCTGCTTGCGCCGAGACATAAATCAGTGAAAGGAATCTCTGCTAACAAGCTAATGACATGACACCTTCTCATCTGAAAACTGAGCGGTTTAAGGTTGTCTCCTCAGTCTGTGGCATTGTTCATAATTATACACACAGAAAGCTTTTAGCAACTCAGCGTTCTGGCTTTGCGTACATGGGTGTAGCTTTGTATCAAGGGAGGTGGTGATGCCCCTTTCTCCAGTGACTGGTGATCAGTATTCTGGGAAGCAATCAACTTTGGGAAGCCAATGAGTCTTTCAGCCTCTGCTTTTCTGCAGGGTGAAACCCTGGCTCGTATCATGACCAAGGAGGAGACCTGCATATAT
>WUAM01000383.1:15438076-15452760 GCA_024336885.1 Actenoides hombroni | reverse complement strand
CTCTTGATTTCCTGGGAGTGGGGGCGGGGGGGTGGGGACCTGCACACCACGTGCTGGATTTTTACCCCCAAAATGAAATTTCCAGTGTCCACTTTAGTACCAGCCCCAGACACGGACCTGTCCGATGCGTTTCTTACGTTGGTGTGTGTGTAAATGAGAGCATCTCATCGGCTGTATGCATTTGTTCTGTCACTGGTAAGACAACTGTGGTACTAAATGTCATTTGAACCAATAAATTATTATGTCAGAGATGTGGCTGTGTGGTGCTGGGGCAGGGGAGGGAGGTGGGGTTAAAAAAACAGCAAATGAAAGGTGCTGGGAGAGCGCTGTGGGGCTCCCCAAAAACCATCTCCCCCTCCCCTGGGCTGCTCAGTGCGTGCTGCTGGAGCTGCTCACACACTGTACCAGGTAAATATATTTCATGTAAACTACAGACAACATATTTATGTATACTCTATATATAAAATGTTCTACTTACTTGTGTTTGTGTGTGCAATATAGTGTTTATTGCATATATTTTATATATAATATTCTATGTACGCACACACATATACAAAAGATAGGTATGTCTTGGGGCTATAGAAATAAATTATATGAAAGAGTTGGTGAATATTCACAGTGATGACTGTAAACTGTGCATAGTAGCCGTAGCATAATACAGAATATACTTTTATGTGTGTGTGTATATGAGCTGACTGGAGTTCATATGACCACATGCATGTGTATATATATATATAGAGAGAGAGAGCGCGAGCCATTAGAGAGATACATTTAATTTACAAATGTATAAGGTAAATGTATTTCATGCATGTCTCTATAGGTGTAGATAATTTTTATAATTGCGAGTTTATATCCACTTTGATTATTTATTATATACAGATGTGCATGCTTTTTATATAGGTATAAAGGCTCTATTATAATATATAATTATATAACATACTGTATTATAACTACATTGCATATATACATACATATATCCACATGCATGTGTATGCATAACTATTGATGGACAGATAGTTAATTTATATTAAAAGTATTTATATTTTTGAAACATACACACTGTTACTGAACACCCCAGGCACCTCAGAAGAGGGCGAGGACAGGCTGGGTGAGTTGTGTTTAGAGCTAACTATAGTTTGTGCACATATAATAGTAATTATATTCTTAATTATATAAATTATATGCCACACAATTACGTAATTATGAATTATTATATACACAAAAGGCTGTATATATTATTATTTTTTTAACATTTATTTCATACACACCCCGAGTTGCCTTGTGGCAGCAGCCCACGGGCTCAGCGTCTGACGGGTGCAGGGGCACGAGGGTCTCTGGGTGCTCCCTCCTGGCAGGGCTGGGGCTGGGCACATTCACATCAGGCCGTTGCTGGAGGTCGCAGCAGCCTGGACTTGGCAGAGATGAACGCAACTCACTTTGAGCTGTATCTGCAGGACCTGGGAGGGGCTGTTGCTGCAGGTCCCCTTCAGCTGCCTGGAGAAGGACCTGTTCACTGGCAGCCAAAGGCAATGAAATGTCATGGCTCTGAACACTGCGGCTGTCTCACAGCATTTACTAAATGTCTACAGCATCATCCCAGGCAAGGGCTTCTTCCCTGAAGTTGGTGCAAACCAAAGCGATCTCCAGCTGCTCCAGGCATTGCAATACCTGACTAAAACTCTGCCTTTATGGCACAGGGGTATTGCTGCAGCACTGAGGTCCGGACACCCCACAGCCAAACACAGAACAGAATAAAAACAGCAAGGAAAGTAAGATCTTGGCGCATAAAACTCTTAAGAAAGCAGCAACATCACAAATCCCAGTATAAAGTGTTTATTTGAGACTTCACAATTAACACAAAGTCTTCCTTTCAATGTCTTTTCATACAGTTGATAAATTGTATTAACCCCTCCCTCCCCCATGCATGATTGCTGTTTATTAATCTAAGCTTCTTTATTTTCATCGTGAAAAAATAAAGCGTTTCCCCACCCTTTCATCTGCTCACTGTACCACGGACATCCACTGTGCTGCATTGAAGAGGAGGAGATGTAGAATGGTTATGCCTACCACTGGGGTTGAAGTTACTCCATTATTTATTGATTTTTATTTATTTTTTTTTTTTACAGGAAGTGTTAAATGAATCAATCACCCGAGAAAAATAAATATATCATAAAGAACCAAAAGTTCTGCAGTATCCCTTTTCTTTGCATACAGCTGCAGTTCAAACACATACATTGCTCACAGCAAATCATTTCATTCACTCCAACACCTTCACCTATGGTCGTGAACTTACACTAGAAAAGAATCTGTTCCAAAGGAGTAAAGCCACAAGCCAGAGGCAGTTTATATGCCAAATTTTTACACCTAGGCAATAGAGATCCACATGGCAGCCAAAAACCTCTGTTCCACCGATCAGCTTTTACTCGAGAGCAATTCAATCTTGTGCTTTTCAGGAAGAACCGGCTAAACACACTCAGCCAGAGCCAGCCCGTAAGTAGAGAGAGAGGCAGCATGAATGGCGTGCAGGGTACTCACGGCAGTGGAAGCGAGCGCTTGCTATCGCTATCCCTCGAACGTGCATCTCAAATTACGCTGCTTGGCTCGTACTTGGCAGTACTTTTGGCACCCGGCCTCACGAATGAATTATTCAATTGATCACCCTGCATTTCGAGATCTTCCTTGGAGGTGGCAGAGACCAAGGAAGCTTTCTCGTGACAAAGGCGGTATTGGGTAGGCCGTGAAGTACAAGACCCATACTTATGCTTTACTGACTTACTGTGCAAAAGGGAATACTGCACCAGAAACTGCAGAAGACTATATTGAAATCAAAGTCACCAGCCGCCGTATTGGAAACCTGCTAACAATTGTTCCCATTGGTTTATTTGGCTACTTTTTTGTTGGTTTCTTTCTTTTTTTTTTTTTTTTTTTACATAAATATTATAGACCAAACATTATAAACATTTCATCAACCATTGCTAAAAGACCGGAGGAGCCCTTTTAGGCGCCAAGAAACAACTGCAGGATTCAAATTCCAAAACTGTCTTTGGAGTCATAGAATCATTAGATTTACACGGCACCCAATGACAACACCATTCAGTCGAGCTCAATAGGACTGCTATCTTCCTGACCATCTTCTGTGTCGTCATCTTCTCCAGTTCCCATCAGGCTGTTTAAAAGATTCCCTAGAATAAAATCCAGGACAGTCAAAATTGATAGCGATACATTCTCATCCCAAAACCTTTTAACTAGTCTCCTACCATCCTGTTAGGGTGCAGATTTCAGTAACTAAAAAAAAATTGGTTTGTTGTTTTTTTTTTTTAAAGTAACAGAGTCTCAGCAGGACATTAGTGTTCCCACACTGGTTTCCACTAAGAATGTATTGATATGGGAAGCTGTATTTTGATGCTGTTCCTTCTCTGAGAGTAGACTGGAAAACCCCCCACTAAAATAGCATTTTTATGTGCTATAGTTGCAGCATGAAAGAAAAAAAAACTGATCAAATGAGGAAAAGACACACCTCCAGCCATGAAACTATCAAAGAACAGCAACAGCCTGCATCATGCTAAAAAGAACTCCTTTGAGGCATTTATACTAATTCAATTTAAAGATGCTTGAAGTGCTGAAAAGCTGTTATTTATATACGGGATCTATGATGCTCATGTTTTTCATCAAACTTTGGGTATCAGGGAGTTGACATTTGCAGTTAAAGCTTCATGTCAGTTTACAGAGAAGCTCAGTTCTTAAGGAAAAACATTTGATTTTACAAAAATAATTCAGTTCAATTTGCTCACATTTCACCCGAGCCAGGAAATGAGGGATGAGATTCTCTACTCCCTTTCATTTCTTGTAGAAGAGCAGTATTGATTTCAGAACTTCTACTTTGGGAATGTTTGTTGTGTATCTGGACTGGTTAGGTCTCTACCAAAGTACCAGACTCGACTTAAAAGAAAATCAGCCACAGAAGTCTGTGGAAATTAAGCTTTAACACATAAGATTTTTCTTTACATTTGGGAGTTACACCATAATGTCAAGAATTAACTGTAAGAGTCATCCACATGCTTCTCCCCTTCTCAAAAATGAAAAGTCTACTACCTTCATGAAATTAATTTCACATGCAAACAATTCATCTTGTATTCTACAGTAGGGACTGTTTCTAGAGGCTATGAAAAAAATTATATATTCATTACAGCAAATTATCTGTTTCCAGCACAACCTTTTCCTACAAGCCACTGCTCTGAAAAGACTGGTGGCATCTATAAACAACTGTCAGCATAAACCTTACCTAGTAATCCTCCATAGGACGATGTCTGCTTGGGCGGAACACCAAAGAAAAGCTGTCCTATTCTATCTAGGTACTGAAACAACACAAGATGCAGAACAGTGTCAGCTACATGGCTTGCAGGTGGAATACTACAGGCAGCAGTCACACCACACAAGCTAGACGACTGACTCCCATCTACAAGCCACAGAACAGGAGCCAATCAGCTATTATTTAACCAATTCTGTAGGTTAAATCCTGTTTACAATGACAAGTAACTCACCTCATTATACATGGGATCTCTTTTCAGCGAAGGTTGATACTGTTCACACAATACTGTAAATACTGTTAGTTTTCCTCTAGAAATGAAACAAGCAAAAATGTAATCTCAGTCACAACTGAAAAGGAAACCAAGAACAACACGAGAAAAAAAAAAATCAGACTGTACCCATCGACCGCCAACAACAGAAACCAGATGAAGTTTAGCAGTGGTTGAACAAAGGGCGGGCCCTTTTCTATTGAAGGATGTTTCTGTGTGTATGTTGTAAAAACAACTGATGCGCTGGTCTTATTTTTTAAGCAGAGAAATCTGCAAAAGGAAACAGAACAGGGTAAGTTAAAAATAAAAGGCACAGAAGTAGTTTTACATGCAGAAAGAAAAAGGGAAGACAAATGCTCATCAATCTCTCCTTCACTTGTACAGAGAAACCATCTCAGGCTTAGACTGATGGCAAAAACTGTAACTGGTCGAGGTGTACATCTCTGGCAATAGTTTGGCTATCAACTGAGGAAGGGGAAAATCACTACTAAACTACGTTGTAGAATAAGTGAGTTGGGGGGAGGTTAACTGATATTAAATATTAATCAAATTGAGTTTAATGAAGAACTAGGCAGATTGTATACAGGACAGTTACTAAAAGAGGGCATCAATTTAATCAAAATGCATGAAGACTGGCCACAGTGTAATTCAAATTAAACATGACATTGCTTTTACTGGTCCAGCGTTTACTATTACGCTGAGGTAAAGACCTGATTACAGACCTCTCTCCGGGTCCCATCTACTCCCAAATACATCTCCTTTCAGTATGTACCTGACAGTGTCCAAGGACTCTTGTCATTTTATCAGCACTGCCTCAAAATAACACAGCGTCAGGACCACTAATAAGTTTGACACACACGTCTAAACGTCTCATAATAAAGCTACACTCTGAGCTCCCAAGCCATCTGTCACCAGATAAAAGATCGATTTCCCAAATGGATCAAATCTTTGTTCAGGTCCAGTTAATTTAACTGGCAATCTCTGCAAGTCCCATAGGCCTAACGAGAGACTTTATCTGGGACAAATGCTGTCAGCAAGCACTGGGAAGGCTGCCACGAGCAGGCTCATTTTTGATTGCAGTCTGGCCTCCAATTCTGTACCCTCACATGTGCAAGGGCATTGGGCTCTTACTCCTTACTGCTGAGCAAGGACCTGTAATTATTTTCATTAGGGTATAAACTGCTATATAAGAGGATTTAGTACAGTATTAGAGATACAGGCCAGTAAAGGATCCAGTAGCAGTGCTATATAAATACTGACAAAAATAACCTTTCATTGATAACTTCTCCCCAAAATTTGCCCCCTGCACAACAAAGCCCCATAAAATTCTTTAAGAGTCCTGCATATATTGGATTTCCATAAAGGATTTCCTACCACTCTGAAGCACTGCAGTCTGTACCAACTAGCTATGGAAAGCAGGACAAATCTGACATGACAGCTCACTGCTGCCAGAAGAGAGACAGACTTGCTCTCACCTCCTCCCTCTCCCCCAACACCTACTCTCTCCCTGAGTCCCTGCTGCACAGTCCTGTCTCCACCTCCTCCTCAGACTCCTCCGTGAGCTGCTTTCCCTGACTGAAGAAAGCCATCAGCTGATTAACCACAGTAAAGTTGGCTTTGTCAGCTTTAATTGTACATGTGCTCTGCATAGGCACATAATAGCTTCCATTCCCACCTCCTACAAAATAAATGCTCAAGGTAAATGAAAGTCAACAGCAACTCTCTCAAACCAAGAACAGTCCACTGCTACTTACAGACCGGGGTGACCCAAGGCAAATTGTCTCTTAGGACAAGGAGACTGAGAGCAAGTACTATGCTAATAGGACAGAGCTTACTCAGGTCCTGTCTTGGTAAGAACATGAAGGTAAGCCCTAACTAGACACACAGTTGCGGTAACAAAGCTAAGAATTGTGCTTTCAGGGTCAAGCAGATTACATGAATTCTTCAAGCAATTAACATGTTTCAGGTTTCAACCTTAATACATTTTGGTGGCCTTTTTTTCCTCTCACCAACCTCCCCAGTTCAATAGACTAGTTTTGAGATGGTTTTCTTCTATTGTTACCACAAAAAGCAAGTTTCAGCAGCTTTGGCCAGTTAAACAGTTTCTTCTGAAAGGGATGCATGGTCAACCCACAGTTATCATGATTGAATTATACTGGCCACAAACACAGCATCATTTCAGCAAATTAGTTAAAAAAAAAAAAAGTTTAACACTTACTGTAGTACTGCCTGTGCTACAAACATGTCCACCTCACTACGATATCCCCTGGAGGAGGAGTATTCTACTAGCATATTTGCACATCCTTCACCATCTGTGGAGTGCAAGAAGTGATACCGAGATTCACTATAGTTTTGCTCTACAAAAGGAAAAAGAAAATGGCTTTTAAGAAATCAGCTCATCATGCCTGAATGTAAAAACAAGTTTGTTAGACTTGTACCCAAACAACTAGTAAAAGGACAACAGCTACACACATGGTATATAAACAAGGCAACTCGCAAAAATAAGAGTGGGCTTTTTCTGCTGTAAGTTACAGACAATTAATAAAGGGAGAAAATAAATGGGTTATCCTCAATACATTTGAGCAACTGGCATTAAATACTGTTTATTCAATGCCACCAAACACAGCTACCACTGGGACAAACAGCTTGAGCTGTGGTCGCATCAATTTATCTAGCTGCATGTTGACACTTCATGTGCTATCGTCAGCACTCAGCAGAAGAATCAAGAAGTTCCATATTAGCCCATGTGCACTAAGAAGTCAAACAGTCCCTTCAGCGTCCTTCTAAGTGCACAGAAAGAAGGCATTTCCTATTTTTAGCTTAGCCCACTCTTGCTATCGAAATTAAAATTGCTTCCATATGCTGAATAGAACAGCAATTATTCAGGAAAAAGCGGTGTAAGAAATGGCAATGATTTGTTAGAACTTAACTTGAAGCAAAGCATCTTTCAGAATCACTGCAATGACAAATCAAAACTGGATTTGGGGAATTTAAAAGCTTTGTTTCAAAAATCTGAGCCTTTTCTGATGAAACTCTCAAGAACCACAGCCTAGGAAAACATACATACTTTGCTCTTCAAAAGAACAGTGAAGAGACAGCTACAAAATGGGGTGTTTTTTTTACTTCCAGAACACAAGCATTTCTCAGCTTCTAACTTATATGCTCTGAGGAAAATCCTCCGTTTCTGGCTGGCAGTAGCCATCAAACTGGTGTAAGTCCCATGAGAACAGCTATGGGATTGCCTATGGCACAGAGAAAGGCAATGAGCTGGAATGTCGACCATGAGGTCAACGTAGTTACATGAAACCACTGTCATCACTTTGCAGATACTGAAAAGTTTAAAATAAACAACAAATAATCCTCTTGCACAGTTATTAACTCATGAAAAACCACGGAAGAGACAGCATTTATTCAACTGTTCTCACTCACCTTTGTTAGGTTTTGAACATACGACTTGAAAAACTGGCTATTATCCACAATTAAAATAATTATTAATGCATTTTTGGTTTATCTTACATCCCATCACAAGTGATAAAATCCCAAATAAATCATAAAGACAACAGTATTCATTCTGGAATAAGCCTGCTGGTCAATGTCTCAAAAAGTACCAAATTACAGATCCACAGCCTGTTTTGGATGCTAGCTGTGGTGTTTCAATCTTTGTCCTGTTTACCCAGGATTTAAAAACAAACAAAAACCACAACAGAAGAGTTTTGCTACACAGCAGTTTTCCTTCTAACGACTCAAACTACTTCAATGTCTAAAGGATCAACCTTCCTTTTACAGAGAGCTGTAGAGCAGTTGTGTTTTGGGTCTTGCATTAATATAAGTTACAGCCCCAGGTTTTTTTTGTTAGTAACACTAAGCTGAAGTTATTGCAAAAAACCACACAATAGCAGAACTCAGTTATTTCCATCCCAGCTGCCTTAGATTATTTCCAAAGCAGATCTCTTACAACATCATACTTTCAACATTTTCAAAACAAAGGTGAATTTTCTTACCTTTCCATAGGGTAATTGCTAGTAACTGGTGTAGTTTTGGATGTCCAAGTTTTCCAGATCCCCCACTAGACCATTTTAGTGCTCTGGATACAAAAGCCACTCTTTCAGGAGAATTTGGATCCATTAAACTAAATAATTTAGCCAAGTTTTCTAGAAGCAATAAGATTCACAAATATTTAGCATTAAAAGAAACAGGATGAACTGCTGCTTCTAGTGCATCTTTAAGATACAACATTTATGTTACAGTGCTATTGTGTCTTTAAGCTCCCCTAATGGCCTCCAAAAGCCACCTTAAAAAGAGAGTGACTTTGAACTTGAGCCCCTTCTTGTACATCAAGTCCATCTTGCATTTATCAGCCAGCAATACTCATATAATTCCTCCACGGCCAAAAGCTGAGCCTTGGAGTCAGCTGGTGACAGCTTCCTGGTCTCATTGTTTGGGACAGGACACCACAAAGGACAATGCAGTTCCAAGGAGGGACAGAGGGCTGTAGTTTGGAAAAGCACCATCAGAAGTCATAGGCAGGATACAAAATGTCAGAGCTGATCTAAGCAAACAAAGAACAGCCTGTGTCTGCCTGTCTCCATGCACAGGTCACTAACAGGAGCCGTATGCCCACGTGGCAGCAGTAGTCTGGTCAGGCAGCTCTTAAGGAGGTTTCCCAGAATTGCCTGGCTACTAAATCTCAGTAAAACAAGAGAAATTTCCTTGTGAACAGCTGACTCACAAATAACGTGCACACCACCACACTGCTAGGGTGGGAAACCACCACCCACCAAAGCCTTGGAGATATCAACGACTGTGCAGACAACACATTACTGCTGCATGGAGGAAAGGACAATGCCACAGGCCAGCAATGTTTGTCTAAGCGTGCCACACGTGGGAATCCATTATTGCCTAATGAAGTTGTCCCTCAGTTCATTGCTGTGATGAAGGTAACCCCGTGGCCATGTGGGAGAGCATACAAATAGGATTTCAGGTTTCCAGACTGGTAAGAACAGTCACTGTGAAGTGAGAGCACATCTAAAACCCAGCAAAATGAGTGCAAAGGTCACCTCACCTAAAAGGTCTTCTGCTACTTTTGCATCTGATTTCTCCAAAGACTCCAAAACCAGCATGGACAGATCAGCAGCACTGTTTTGCTACAAAACAGACACACGCCAGTAGTGATGGACATATCAGTACATAAAAGAAAACATGAACCAGAATTTTCTTAGAGGCAGATTTAATGCTCTTATCAACATCTACAGCTAAGGCACAGTATCAAGCGTCAACCTTCTCTTCTAAAAAAATTATAGTAATTTGATGGAATCAAAAGAAAAGCCTCCAGGAAAGCAAAACAAATGTGGTTACAGTTATTGTTTGGATGCTCACAAACACTTCTGCTTTATGTTCCACTTTGGCATAATCCTTCTTTAGGGAGAAAGGCTCAACAAAGAGATAAAACAAAAGATTACAAAGCAATTAACCCAAATATTCACCATTGAGAATCCACCATTCACTCCTCAAAATCTTAGAATACCCACCCCTCTCCCCCAAACCACACACACAAAAACAGTGACTTACCTGGTTATGACTGAAGAACAGCAAAGCCCCTGAATACATTAGTTCTCTTGCTTCTGCATGTTTTCCTTGTGACATATACCTGGAAACAATACCAAAGTCTTGATAAGAATTACCACTAAATAAGCTGTATACTCTTAAAAGTTACTTACATTTAAAGGATTAAAGATCACTAAAATGTAAAATAAAGGCAATGAGGGATTTATTTTCAAAGCAGGTTAATTTCAGTAATGATGTAAATGTAACTGCAAGCTATGATTTGTTTTCAGCTCCAGATTTGGTGGAATACAAGCAAAGAGGATGAGAATGAAAACCGAGAGCTTCAAACCTGCTTTGGGCTGAAACAAAGACAAGGAAATGATCCCAGGAGTTCACCTGAGCAAAAGATGCCAATGCACTGAGCTACACCACTCAGACCATCACATTAGAGCCTTTACCAAAACCAGAGTCATCACAGTGAAAATCTCCAAAATATCCCCTGGACAGCTCGCACACCCAAGTGACTCTGGCCCACTCCTCACCATTGTCTCCTTTCGACTGGTTTAAGTCTCTCTGACCACTACCACTCTCTGCCAGGGGACATCAGCCACATACCAGTCCCCTGCTGAGCCAAAGTAGCTTGTCTCTGATGGGCTCTAGTAAGACAAGAACAGCCAGTAAGATCTACCATGCAACACTTTACACATCAACTCACAAAAGAAACAAGTCTGGTCTCTCAAATATAATGCTTCTAAACACACCTGCTGCAGCTTCCACCTTCCTCACCTGAGTTAACCAAGAAATGAAGAATAAAAGAATTTGTTCCCACAAGTAACCTTGAGAGCAGGAGCCTCTTGCCACAGTGATACGATTGCAGCCTTCTGCACATCATCACCATCGATAACGAAAGGTCTTGGATAGTCACATCTCTAGGTTAGAAATGCAGCATTCCTTGTAAAAGCAGTTAAGGTGAGGAGGTAAATACAGTTTCCAATTCCCACTTCTTTTAACCACTTCTCAGAAAGTCTGTTTTCCAAGTAGGTAACAACATTCTCTTGTATCAAAAAGATAAGATGTCAGTTCTACCACACTGCTTTAGTATCTGCAGTCTTTGTTTTGTCCTCAACAACACCTGATTGTGCTGTGCCCCTGCTTCACCCTTCTCTGCTCTCAGCAGCCTCTCTAAAGCCTCCGGTACAGCAGATCTAAGGCATGTTCAGCCCTGTGGAGTAACAGAGAGGGCTCTGTGGTTCTGGGAGTGATGTGAAGCACTCAGGGGAGTGGTGGGACAGTGTGAGCACAGAGGGGGTCATGCTAACCAGAGTGAAAATCACAGAATCACAGAATGGTTTGGGTTGGGAGGGACCTTAAAGATCATGTAGTTCCAACTCCCCTGCATGGGCAGGGACACCTCCACTGACCAGGCTGCTAAAAGCCCCATCCAACTTGACCTTGACCACCTCTAGGGATGGGGCATCCACAACTTCTCTGGACAAGCTGTTCCAGTGCCTCACCACCCTCACAGTAAAATGAGCACACAGCAGATACTGTGCTCTTGTGCTGCACGTGAGATTCCTGTCACACGTGACAATTCCAGGGACAAGTCCTGCTGGTAAAATCAGACCAGACAACAAGCAAGGGAGGAGAGTCCTCCCATCCTGCTCATTGTGTTCCAAGCACCCTAAGGTCTTTTATACCAAACAGTTTGCAGAACTGTAATAATGGATGGCATGATAGTGGTTTTTTGTAATATGCTTCTCCACACATCAGTCAAACAGACCAACAGCTCCCACATGTTTATACTTGGCCTCACATCCAGGTTTGCTTTCAGGCATCTGACTCTGAATCTCCACGCAGATCCACTTCCGCAAATTCTACTTCTGGCAGATTCCCAGTGCTATTTGGGAGCTTCTAATCTGAGAATTACTGTAGCAGGTACTAAAAGATGTTGAAAACAGCTTTACAGTTTAAAGTACATTTAAGAGAGTGGAGGGATTTTTCTTAAAAACCCTCACCTTTCATTTAAAAAGATTTTTTTAAATAACTACTCTGTACATTGATCTAAATGGCATTTAGAATGCGAGACATTTTCACAACTGGAATCCTGGAACAGATCACTGTCACACCAGAAAAAGTATCTACAAGCATCAGGAAAACAGATCAATGTAACTACAGCAGCAATGTTAAACTTGGAAGTTTGACTCTACCAAATCATAAACAGAGGAGAACTCCAGCCAGCCAGCCAGGGGAGCACTGGACTCGCTGCTTGGGGTCAGGCAGGAACAGCAGTTTTCCACCTGCTCCGTGGATCACAGGGAGGGATCAGAAGTCTGCAGGAGGCTGGCTTATAATAATCTTTCTTCCTCCACTTCTTCCCCTCCTCCACCCTCAAACAAGTCTCTGTTTATGACTTCCGAAACTCTAAGTCAGGATTTCAAGTTTAACACGCAACTCATGACAGAACAGATGTTTTACAGGCCACTGCTGTTTAAAACAAGTAAGCACTGGCTATCACAGTTACAATTCCACAGCTGAGATCATCTCACTCCATGTAATGTGCCTCTGGAAAACTGTTGACATTAACATATGTTTTACTGAGGACAGACAAGACTATCCAGGACTCTTTTTTTCCCTCAGTGACTTTCCAAACAAGTTTCACAGCGTCATTACATCTTTTTTGCCTAGAAGGAAACCTTCTTCCTAGCTGTGCAAATGTCACCTTTTTCTTTTAATTGAGAACCTTCTTTCTTTTGCATTTAAAATGGAAAAGGCAGGATCTTTGGGTCCAAATTAATTCAGGAACGCTTAAGCAAAGTATGCGAGTTAATACATTCAGAAGAGTGGATGTGAAGTGACCTGCTGAGCCAAGTCATCTTCTGCCACTGCAGCCATCACATCTCATAATCCTCACTATAAAATAGGCCATGCTTTGTCTTAAATTTAGATTTATTCCCAAATACAATTTAAGACTTGAGGCCCTTGCTGATCCTGTCAGAAGGCTGTGGCAGAACACAACTGCTTCCATTTCATGGTGCTTGGCAGGGCAGGCTATCTAACGTACGCTGGTAGCAGAAGCAGGCTATGCACAAGGGCTCTCTTCCCCACACATCTGGCTGCTGTTTTTCCAAGGACACCCACCGGCCTGTTCCCATTACAGCCCAGAGGAGCTCCAAGGACAGCTGACACACAAAGGAGCTATCAAGACTCAGCAAGCAGTTTTCCCACCCATTCCCCCCCACACCACAACCACAAGTGAACAAAGCTGGGTCCAACCGAGAAAGCCACTAGAAGAAATATTTTATCCTGCACCCCTGAAAGTGATGGTCTACTTTTTAAATTTTGATGAGCAAAAGGGTGACCCCCAGAAGTTGTGGTGGGCGTGAAAAAGAAAATAAATATAAAAAAAAGGTTTGCAATAAAAACAAGTTTATGACATAACCGGCAGTAGTAATAGCTCTGAAAAAAAGTCCAGGCCTGCTCTACTCAGTCACTGGCACATATACAAATATTACACCAACTAGACTCTATTCTAATAAAACTCCTCTGTGCAGGCAATTCTTGCAACCCTGAGAGCTGAGGGTCACCAGAAGGCAATTACCATGGAACAAATTAGCCCTGTTTCTTGGCTGAGAACACTCAAACCAAAACCCTGAAACGATCTACTCTGCATACAGGTCAACGTTAAAAATAATCTGGCAAACCAGGGGCTGCTGAGAAGGCATCTGCTCAAGTTGCTCTTGGATGGCCCTGGAGCCAGGGACAGGGGAAGGGCCCAGAGCCGAACCCCCAGGGTATGGCCAGGAGGCACACCGAGGCCATCCCACCTGGCAGGTGAGGGCCTTACTCGGCCCCCTCGGGTCGTGGGGTCGCCAAGAGACGTTTGGGGACGGGGAGCGAAGTTCAGCTCTGTCCGTGACCTCTGGGAAGCATGACGCAACGCAGCCCCTGCGCGTCACGGGACGGTGTTCCCCACAGGAGGCGGTGGCGGCGGCAGGCAGCCCTGACGTGCTCAGCCCCTGCTGCTGCCGCCGCCGCCATTGCCGTCCCTTCCCACAGCCGGGCCTTGTCGGGTCGGGCCGGGCCGGGCCGGCGGGTGCAGCCGCGCCGCGGTCGGAGTTCACCTTCAAACGCCGGCGAGAAGCGGCTGCCCGCGCCACCCCCAAGCCTCCTCACGCAACCGCCCCGCCGGCGGCTGGGGGGGCCTGAGGGCGCTAAGAGGCAGCAGAGCCGGGCCGGGCCGGGCCAACGCGACCCGCCCGCTGCCCCCCAGGCCGGGCCCGGTCCCTGCTTGGGCCAGCGCCGCTCACGGCACGGACCCACCCCACCCCGCCCCCTCACGACCCAATGAGGGAGCAGGACTCCAAGATGGACAGAGGCGGCAGCCAATGGCGAGCGGGCGTGGGCGCGGCGGGCGGCAGCAGGGTAGAGTGCGTGGGAAGGCTCTGGAAGGCCGGGCGGGGGAGGGGCAAGGCGGCGGGCCGGGCGGGGCCGGGCCCTACCTGAAGAAGAGAGTCCGGTCCATCTGGTGCGCCCGGTAGTAATCGCCCTTTCCGACGCTGGGGC